>JAVXUM010000002.1:1219936-1230645 GCA_035590655.1 Pouteria glomerata
GGGTTTTCATCCAATCCAGTTTCTACACAATCATTAAGTACGAAAGATTCTTCAAGAAGTAATTATGCAGAATTCAACTTGCCTGAACTTCCATCTGATCCAGGAGAACGACCTAAGATTACAGAATATGATCCCAATATTCGTAAAATGGTTCGTAGAAAGTACTACCTTAATGGTGCTTGCAATCTCGTAAACATAAATTTTCACAAAAGAGATTTTAATGGAAAGTTAAGAAGATTTAATCTTTCGTAGTTTGATGAATTTAAGTGGTTAGAGAATAGTATACCAAAGGATTCTGCATTTTGCCTTTACTGCTATCTTTTTAAGAATGAATGTGGAGATCAAGGAGGTGGTGATGCATTTGTTAGTGAAGCTTTTAGGGATTGGAAGAATAAAGATAAGTTTCACAAACATGAGGGATGGGTTAATAGTGCTCATAGACAAGCTTAGAGTAAATGTCAAGATTTGATGAATTAGAAATAACATATTGAAACCAGTTTTAGTAAAATGATAAATGAAGCAAGAATTGATTATAGAGTTCGACTTAATGCATCAATCGACTGCATTAGATTTCTTTTAAGACAAGGACTTCTATTTCGTGTGAACAATGAGTATGATGGTTCAAACAATCTGAAAAATTTTCTAGAGCTTTTAAAATTCCTTGCAGATTATAATGAGGAGGTGAGAAACGTTGCACTTAAGAATGCTCCTGAGAATTTGAAGTTAATAGCACCTCAAATTCAGAAGGATATTGTTAGAGTTTGTGCATTCGAAACAACCAATGCTATAATTAGAGAGCTTGGTGATGGATTATTTTCTGTTCTCCTTGATGAATCTTGTGATGCATCAATGAAGGAGCAAATGGCCGTTGTTTTGAGATTTGTAAACAATAGAGGTTGTGTGGTTGAATGTTTTTTGGGCTTGAAGCATGTCACTAACATAACTGCTCAATCACTTAAAAATATACTTGAGGAGTTATTTTCTGCACATGGATTAAGCATATCTATGTTGCGTGGGCAATGTTATGATGGGGCAAATAATATACGAGGTGAATTTAATGGATTGAAGACCCCTATCTTGAAAGAGAATGAGTGTGCATATTATGTGCATTGTTTTGCTCACCAGCTTCAACTAGCTCTTGTTGCACAGTGGCCAAAAACCATGTCTTTATTGCCATGCTATTCCTCTTGATTTCTAATATTGTTAATGTGGTTGGATCCTCCTGTAAGTGACAGGATATTTTACAAGAGACACAAGTTGCTCGTATTATTGCATTTATTGAAAGCGATACAATCCTTTGAGTTTGTGATCATTTGTATTTAATGAAATCAATATTAGGAATAACAAATGATTTGTCTCAAGCACTATAAAGGAAAGAGCAAGATATTGGAAATGCAATTGTTTTAGTTGACATTTCTAAGAAAAGACTTCAAATGATGAGAGATAATGGGTGGAATTCTTTGATGGAAGAAGTTTCTGCTTTTTGTGTGAAGCATCATATTAGTATTCCTAGTATGGATGATTTGTATGCAGTTCAAGGAAGATCACGCCGTAGAGCTGAAGAAATGACAAACTTACATCACTATCGTGTTGAATTATTCAATACAGTCATAGATATGCAACTGCAAGAGCTAAATAGCAGATTTGATGAGGTAAATACCAAGTTGTTGCTTTGTGTTTCATGCCTAAATCCATCCAATTCATTTGCTGCTTTTGACAAGCAAAAGGTGATTCAATTAGCTCAATTTTACCCAAAAGACTTTTCAGACATTGAGCTTTTGGCACTTTCAGATCAACTTGAAAATTTCATCATGGATATGCGTTTGAATGTTGAGTTTTCAAGTTTAAAGGGGCTTGGTGACATTACTCAAAAGATGGTTGAACATAGAAGAGATGTGGCATACCCATTAGTTTACAAGCTCCTAACTTTGATCTTGATTTTACCCATTGCAACTGCTACAGTGGAGAGGGCATTCTCTGGTATGAAGATAGTGAAGAATCGACTTCGCAACCGAATGGGTGATGAGTTGATAAATGATTGTTTGGTTGTATATATTGAAAAATATGTATTCAGGAGCTTGTCAAATGAATCTATCATGAATTATTTTCAAAATATGAAAAATCGTAGCGGTCAATTGTAAGTTAAATTTTAATATCGAGAACAATGTTTAACTTTTGTATTACTTACTTTTAAGTTCTAATACAAAGTATATTTTTATGTAATTTTATATACATAGTGCCCCTTCTTGACAAAAATCCTAGATCCGTCCCTGATCCTTCATCTTCTCATTCAAATTATTGATGTTGGCTTGAAACTCTCCAATGGTTTTCTCCAATTCTTCAATCTTCTTGTTCTTCTCTTCAAGCTTTTTATCCTTCACTTTAAGCTTTTTATCATTCTCTTCAATTTTTGCTTTCATCTTTTCTACACTTTGAGATAGAGAGTTTTTAGCAAATTCTAAAACAGATATTTTACCTGTGAGCTTTTCGTTCTCAATCTTCAAAGTGTCTCTCTCGTTCCTTAGCATACTATTCCTTTGATGTTGGGCTTTTCTTTGATTATTTATCCTACAACATTCCTTAATAAGTTTTTCGTAGGCTTCTTGAATGTCTTCAAATTCTTCTTCAAAATCATCATTCTCTTGATTTGATATCTTAATGTCGCTTAGTGGATTCATTGATTTGGATTTGATCTCACTCAAGAACGTAAAGTAACACGCTCTGATGCCAATTGAAAATTCTCCCAACCAAACCAAGCACACACAAGCAAAAAATAATAACACCAGTGAATAACGAAGAAACCCTTCACAGGGAGAAAAACTTTAATTACAGAATCCTTACTATCAACGGGTTACAAAATCCTATTCAGATTCTCTACGACTCACTCGTACGAATCCTTTTGCCTGCTTGAATTCTCTAGGACTCCCTCGCACGAATTCTTTTGTCAATCTTGCTCGATTCACTCGATGAACCCTACAAGCAGAGATTTCTGCTTCATACAGAAAGTAAAGAAGAATATAAGAAAAAGTTAGAGAAAGATCACTTAAACTCACAAGAATAAATACTCTCTCTAGATCTCTATAATATATTCCCCCAAAATATCTATTTTTCATTAAGGCTGTGTATATATATATAGAGTTACAAAATCTTATTTCAATTAGGATTCAAACCTATAAACAGATTTCCTAATAATAGATTTCCAAAATAAAAACAAAATATTTCAAATAATATACTGCTCGAACCGTCGCGCATCCTGCAGGCTTCTAGCATCCATATGGCGTAATTGCGCACTCCCTATGTGCTGCTTGCGATGCATACTGAAATTTTTTGCTTGTTTCTTAATCTATGCAATCTTCTTCACTCCTAATTGAATTGGATTGCAAAATTATGATCGTGGTCTTTTAGAAAGTTGCCCACTTAGGTTAGAAACTTGTTATCTTAGAAAATCTTCAATTTAGAAAATACGTAAATCTTCTCTTTTCTTTAATTTAGGAAATATTTAAATCTGTCATATTTAATTTAAAATTTTGTATGAAATTGCCAGAAAAAAAACTTTACTCCTTTTAAAAACTAAATATTGTGTTTTTCAATTAAAACGTCAAATTAAGTTTATAATAATTAAACCGCAGAGATTTAAGTCCATGAAATTCAAAAACAATTTCAGCCCCTCAATCTCAGTTTAATTAGGAAACACCAAACACTTCACATGCATGCATTCAAGGCCATTTTGAAGAGAATACCAACCCCGCCAGCTGGTATTTACATATAATTTAATATATGTATATATAGAGCTGGGATATATTTATGGGACAGATCAGAAAGAAAGATCCCTGTTATAAAGTCATTTAGAGTGCGCCAACTATATATATATATTGTATCATATGGTCGTCGTTATATTACAACATTATAATCTCTATATTTGAAAGAGAAATTAGATCTGCCGACATGTGCCTTCTCCCCCCAAGCGTCCCTTCATCATCAGTTCCATCTTCCATGCGCACCCCTGGTAGCTAGAATATTAATAAGTTTTTTAAACTCCAAGATTGGTCACCTCACTCTGTTAATGAAGCTTGACTTTTGCTCCTGGCTCTTACATTTACTTATTATGTACTAGTTTTTAATAGTCTTTGACTTTTTGCATTCCCCACAAGTTCCCTAGAAAGAAGTGCTACTTCGGAAACTCTTCATCAATTCCAGGAGTAAGACACGAATCAGCAGCTATATCCCCATTTATATAGTCGAACGTGAAGCAGTGGGATATCTACGATTTTGTTTTATTAAAGTGGAATTAAGTTAACAAATAAATTTAAAAGGATAGATAAAATTTATAAATTATTCAACATATATGAATAACTTATTTTAAAAAATATATTTTATGAGATAAATGTACAAAAATATTCTATTTTTAAAGATATATTTTATTAAAATAAATATACAAAAATATTCTAAAAATTATATTATTTTTTACAGAAATTTAAATTTTAGTGAAGGCAAAATTTATAAATTATTTGAATTATACAAGCAATCTATCTTAAGAGATATTTTATAGAAATAAAAATATAAAAAATTTTATAAAAATAAATTATACTATTTTTTTATAAAAATTTTATTTTCAAAGGGTCTATTGGCTGCTTACCACCGTTATGTGCATTCACCCATGACGAGAAGAGATGAAACTAGCTTGTTTTTTATTTTTATTATGAAAATTTGCATAGACCTTGCTGGTCTTAAAAGGAAAGAATTAATCTGTCATTTATTATATGACTATTTTACGTGCCACAAAGTTCAGTCATTCTGTCACTTCGACAGAGTTTTTTTTTTTCGAAACTCCGGACTAATTTATTCCACTCCAATTAATTTTAGAGCTTAAAATTCTCTAAAATTAATGGTCAAGTAGGTAAGTACTTTAGACTTAAATTAATGATAATAAGAAATGAAAGTAGAATTTTACTAATTAAATTATCACTCAAGATTCCAACAAAAATTTTGGCACGAAGGCAATCTAAATCAAGCGAAAATATAAAGATCGTGGTTCTTATATATATAGTGCAAATTGCTTAACGGTTAATTTGCAATTAAGAGTGACTTATGAGCACAAAGTGGGTGGCAACTGATGAGATTGAGTCCTATTCACGTCAAGGAGGAATTTCCGTATGGTGGTCTTTTTTTATGACTTTTATGAGGGGCGGAGGGACATGGGGTTATGATAGATTGTAGTTCGAGTAAAACTTTGATTCAAATTTTGTTTAATTATAATAATTTATAATATTTTAATATAATTATATATAAACCAACCTAATATTTAGTCCATACCTCAGTTATATCTTAAAATTAAAAATTAATTTCATAATTTTTTTTAACTATTTTAGTTATATGTTCTTCTACTCTTTCTCTCCCTCTCTTTATACATATATATCTTTCTAATTGCAGTAAATATTCTTAAAATTTTGCACAAGCTATCAATTTTATATTTTGCTGATAAGTAGATTACTAACTTATATATACTTATATATATTATATGTATGAGCAATTGCAAACATATGCTTGTAACTTTTAAAGTAATAAAAAGTGAAATAAGTTGTGAATTCATAATTCGAAAAGTAAAATAAAAAATAAATAATTTTTAAAAATTTTTAAAGATTTACAGCAAATTAAACGAAACCTATGTGTATATATATATCTATATAATAAAACATAACTTATTTTTTCGGTTACTTTACATAAAAATATACTCTCTTATTTAATGGTCAAGATTTTTTTTTTCTTTCCACTTTAGTTATTTTTTCGGTTACTTTACATAAAAATATACTCTCTTATTTTCTAATAATTGTTTTTAAACTAAATTTTTTTATTTGAATTAAATATAAATAAATAAATAAAAATAATTAATTTACTATATAATAATTAATAATTAAATTTAAATACATACATATCTGATAAAATATAACATTTTGATATGATAGTTGTGTGTGTGTCAGTTAAAAATAATATTATATAAAAATTCAATTTTAAAGAATAAACATTTAGATTAAAAAATTAATTTTTTTGAGAAAAATTCAATTTTAATGTACTAAAAACTTAAAATTTTAAATACATATATTTTTTTCACTCTTTGTGTCAGAATTTGAGATAAAAAAAAAAACTAAAAAACTTAAATTTGAGATATTTTTAACTACTGAATTTACTTAATGGTCAGAATTATTTTTTATTTTTCTTTGTAATTCGGTTATCTTTTCAATTATTTCACCTAAAAACTCAATCTTTTACTCTTCTCATATTTTGTTAAATATTTTTTTTAAAATTTTTATTTGTATTAAACTATAAAATTTTATATATTTATTAAAAACTGTATAAAAAATTTTTTCAGTTTTTCATGCATGTTAATTTTATAAATTTATATTTTAGTTATTTACAGACTAAACTATATTTATATATCATTAGATACAAATAATTTTTACCTTTTAAAAAAAATAAATTTTAATAAAAAATTAAAAAATTAAAAAAATGATATTTATATATCATTACTGTTTTGTTTTTGTTTCTTTTTTATTTTATGTTACTGATGTTCTTGCTTCTTCTCTATTTGCAGTAATTGATGATGCTATAAATTAAAAATCTCATAATTCTATCACAAAATCAAATGTAAATTAATAGCTACTCTTAAAATTTTTGACCTAGCTTACAAGAATAATTAATTAAATAATAAATAAATTGTTATAAGAAAAGATTGACAAATTATCCATATTATATTAACTTTTGAAAATTTTCAATCATTTAATAGATCGGACAAAAAAAAATTCTAACTCCACCCATGAGTTTTATTATAATTAATAGTGGACATCATGCTTAATTATCCAAATGCTGTCAGTAACTTTTACTCTAAACTCTAAAATCATAATTGATAATTTCTGCCTATCCTGCAGACCCAAACACAGCCGCACCCGGGCGGGGAAAATATAGAAAAACCATGCACCTTACATGAATTCCTCTAAACGTCAAAACAATTCTGAATTTTCATCAAAAGAGAGGTTAGTCAAGCATTCCTTCCCTTGAGCTTGAAGGGCACCTTCATCAAGCAACCAATTCTCAAGCATTGTCAATGGGGCTGCTAGATGCGGCCCGAGATCATGATGATGGCGTTTGCTTTCCCCTTGAAGAAGGCTAACCTCAGGCGACATGGCTTGAGAAAAGTCCGAACCCGACGAATTCAAGGACTCAAACCCCTCGAATAGAGATTCCAAGGCCTCCGACAAATTAATCCCATCGTTCTTGGTATCACTTGACAAAGAATCAGCCATGGTTGTTGTGTTATTGGCGGAGTACTGTTGACCAGTGCTGCTTGAGAAGTTTGTTTCAGCTAGGTTGGTTGAATTCTTCGCCCACCCTTTTAGCAATCTAGCTATGTTCTCAGTGCTTAATGCATAAGAAGCTGAATCTTGGGTTGGTATAGAGAGGGAGTAAAACCCATTAGAGGGCTTCAATTGATCAGCTTGTACAAGGGTTGGTTTCTCCATAGACAAGGCCTCGCGTAGGGCTTGTTTGGCCTTGTTTATGTCAGTTTGTAGCCTTTTCTCCCATTGACCCCTGGAAATAGAGTGCGAGGTCGAGAACCCAACTTCAGTCTGATCGTGATGATGAGGGCCATGATGGAGCTTCTTCTTCAAATGGGTATTCCAATAATTTTTAATGTCATTGTCTGTTCTCTCTGGTAGGTAAGAAGCTATTGCAGCCCATCTTCATAAAAACCAGTGATATCACGTTACATTAACACACTAGAAACCAAACACGACCTCCCAAAATAAGCAAGTCTACAAAAGATGATACATCATCACTGATCGAGAGAGAGAGAGAGAGAGAGAGAGAGAGAGATAGAGAGATTACTTGTTGCCCAGAAGAGCTTGGAGCTGGATGATCATCTTCTCCTCGTGATCTGTGAAACTACCCCTCTTAATCCCTGGCCTTAGATAATTAGTCCATCTAAGCCTGCAACTCTTACTGCATCTCCGCAACCCTGACATTACACACCAAACCAGAACAGTACAAACTGAGGGATTAATGAAAAGAGAAAGTTCAAATGTAAGGAACACTCTTAAATCGACCAAAAGAGAGGAGATTGTATATATAACCTGTTTTGGAAGGAACAGCTCTCCAATTCCCAGGGCCGTGTTCTTGAACATAAGACACCAACATGATGTCTTCTTCAGGAGTCCAAGGTCCTTTCTTCACCCCCACTTTATCACAGCAAGGTGCCCTACCCATCTCGACAGCCTAGCTTTATTGTGGTTCTTTGATCGCCAACTCCAACTCTCTCTTCTTTAACTCCCTCCTTATATATTGTCGTCCCTTCTCTTGACGTGTATTTGAAATTATATAGAATTATATAAAATTATAAAAATTAGTTTATCGTATTTTATGTAATAAGTATAAAATTTAAATTTTATAATTTTATAATTTATATTTATATAAATTTATAAAATTCTATATTATTTTATTTTACATGAAAAGTTGTCATTGTCGCTCCTTTTCTTCTTAGGAAAAAAGAAGAAGGAGGAGGAGGAGGTCTTTGCGCTCATAAGGTTGTCATTGTTGGGTCTGCTTATAAGGATAGGGTGGCTACGGTCGTGGCTAGTTTCAGTGGTTACAATCATTTTAAAATGACATTAATATATATTTTTTATTTAATTATAATTATAAAATATAAATTATAATTTTTTATTTAAAATGACATTATTTATATATATTTAAATATAAATTAATATATTTAAATATATATATTTGAATATAAATAATATATTTAAATATTATAATTTAAATAAAATGATGTTATTTTAAATAAAAAAATTATAAAATAACCGTCAGAATTACAGTCAACCCCAAGTACAGCCTCCGAGTCGATATAATAAATAAGACCTAAAGAAGTAAAATCTGGAGCTACCTCCGAAGAGTCAAAAAGGTTGACAGCAGGTGCATTCACTCTCTTGGGCTACCCAAAGACAAAGTCAGCTATGGTTACGCCTCTTCTGTTTCTGCCTTGCCAAAACCGCGTGGCATTCAATGTGATTGCACTGGAAACAACCGTAGTTTTGGCTCCAAGTCTTACCCAATACGTCTAGAAGGAAGGTTAACTCTAGGTAATTACAAGTGTAGAATAGAACGGAGGATGGTAAGAATTTTAATATTTGGTACGTAAATAAATTAAAATACAAATTTTTTTCATAATTTTTGATATGTATAATAAATATAAAAGCAAAATAAGAATGTAAGTTAAAAAAATTAAATTATCTTTTTTTCTTTTAAAAGAATATTTCACAAATAAGAATAATTTTATCAATTAACGTTTTGTAATTTCATTAACATAATTATTAAAAATTTACAATTTTATAAATTTAGAAAGATGAATGCTTCAAATTTTTTTGTCAAAGATTAATGAAATATATAGGAATATCTGCTAACGAAGGAATCTAATTCATATATAGCTAACCAAATATAACATAAAGGTTAATGTAATTAATGTTAATAGTCGCAATGACACAAATAGGGATTATATAACGACATGCAGCAAGAGCATAGCAAAAATATGATTGAGGGGTTTAAGAGAATTGAAGAAGCCCAAAATCATTTTATAACGACAACGGCCATTTAAAACTTTCCAAGGGGCTATGGCGTTGGAGTAGTTTTCATCTTTTCAAGAAATCTAGCTATGATCACAAAATTAGCTGGCGAGAAGAAGAGGAGAAAATTGCCGGCCAGAATCAGTTGGCATTAAGGTATTTGTGCTATTAACTATATGTGTGAATTTTGTGTAGATTTCATATTGATCAATTGTACAAATGCCTTACCGTATAAATTCAAATGAAGATAGTGATAATTTGTGTTGCCTGATAGGTTTTTTCACAAATTTGAAGTTAACTTAATTACAACAGTTTGATTGATACCTGCTATAAGATAAAATTAAGATTTCGTTTGGAATTTTAAATTTTTTTTAAAATATTTTAAAAATTTTTAAATTTTTTTATCCAAATTTTATGTATCTCTTTTACATAAATTCAACATCAATTTTTAATATTTTTTAAATTATTTTGAAATCCCAAACACCCCTATCCACGTGCATATAATCAAACGGTTGGATATAAGTTTATGTATCCATCTCCTTCGTACGTGGGCCACATGGGTTACAATATGTAGCACGTCACAATGACCGTTGCCTCGTGTGGCTTCTAATTACTGCCTCAAATCGTAAAATCTTTAAAAGTAAATAAATAAATAAAAAGGGTTTCAGAACGAGGTGACATTGCCAGTACAAAGGCAAGTCTTGGTTTTTTTTATAATATTTTCATTTTTTGTTATTATTATTATTTTTTTTTTTTACCGTTTCTTATTTTATTTTTCTGTTATCTTTTTTCTTTTTAAAATGAAAATTGAAACAGCGTTTGAAAAATTAATTTTGTTTATAATTATTATTTTTAGAAAATATTTAATTATATTATATTATATTATACTATATTATACTATATTAATTATATTAATTTATATTTTTATATTATATTGTTATATATATATAATATAATATGTTATTATAATAATAGCAATCTATAATATAATAAAATATAATATATAATAATAATAACAATCTATAATATATAATATATAATATAATACAATATAATATAATAATTTAATTATAATATAATATAATGTAATAATTTAAT
>JAVXUM010000002.1:1253165-1263421 GCA_035590655.1 Pouteria glomerata
TATAGGATGAATTCAAAATTTTGAGAATTTTGACCCCTCTAGTCCTTCTCTCTGTCTGCCATTGGCTGGTAAGATGATATGTGATGGTAATTCTAATTTAATTATTTTTCTTATAAAATATTCAAAAGCCTATAGGATGAATTCAAAATTTTGAGAATTTTGACCCCTCTAGTCCTTCTCTCTGTCTGCCATTGGCTGGTAAGATGACGCTGCTATTGAGTATAGAAAAGTTAAGTCTCATTGTTCTATGAAACTGGAGATGTTGATTCAATGCAGTTAAGATTTTTCCATTGCCCATTACCTCAGTGAAACTTATTTATTGAATTGGTATCCAACAGGTTAATGAAGAAGCCGGTGGGAAAGTTTTGGAAGTTGAGCAGAAGTATAACGAGATCCAGAGGCCGATTTATGTTAAACGGAATGAGATCATCAAATCAATTCCTGACTTTTGGTTGATGGCTGTAAGTATTCTTGTGACTCTCTTTTCATGCTCACTGCAGAGTATTTATTTACTCAGTGTTTTTATTTTATTTTGCTTTGTCACATTTAATTTAATTACTTCTGTGTTATTGCTTTCTGCAGTTCCAGTGTCATCCTGTGCTTCGTGATCTTTTGAGTGAGGAAGACGTAGAGGTTTGAAATACGATGAATAAAATAATCAATTGGAACATTCATTTTGACATCAGATATCATTTAGGCTGCAACTTTTCCTTTATTTTCCTTCTCAACATTAATTAATTACGTTTTTGTTTTTTATTTGACTGGGATCTGATATTAATGCATGAGGGTGATGTCCTCAATTTCTCTTAGATATAACTGAACTGGGTGGACATTTTAAGAATTCCACATTTGCTCCCTTTGATTTAGATTTTCAGTTATCTAGATTCTTTTGATGTGGAGGATAATAAAGGAGTGGAACCAGGATTCTCCATCATACTTGTAAGTTTTTCTTTCTCTAACCTTCTTTAGACAGCTTAGGCTCACTTCATTGTACCATCTCTGTAGAGTCCTCAAATAGATTATTCGATTATGTACTTGTAGTTGATCTTGTGTTGAGTTCTTACCAATTTTTTTGCACGTTCAAACATCCAGAACTTCAAACCTAATCCTTTCTTTAAGGATGCAAAACTGATGAAAACCTTTACGTTCATTGATAAGGGAAGACTTGGGATAACTTGCACAAAAATCAAGTGGAAGAAAGGCATGGTAATGATGACACCCCATGTGTATTCTTTTATGTTCAATTATCTTCAAGCATAACAAAAATTAAATTAAACATGTAAAGGATGCTGCTGATGGAGATAATCACGAGAAGAAAGGAAACAAAAGGCCGCCTTCTGAGCGCAGGTATATTTTCTATCTAATTTTGTCTTCTTTAGTAAATCTAATTTTTGTAGCAGTAGCTAAAATGTTATGCTACATGCTTGGATTTGGGTAAAGGTAAGACCTGAAGGAATGATCAGTTTCCTACAAGCAAGAATAGACAGGTTTTGATTCGCTTATCAAAAAATAACAGGTTTTGAGTGTGGTATACAAATTTGAGGACGTACACATGTTGTCACAAGCAAACATTTGAGAGAACTTCCAAATTGTTTGCCTTCATGCATCACAGATTTATTTATCTGTATGCATATATGGAGATGAATCGAAGCGTTCGAGTTTTTTTCGTTTTTCTCCTTTCCTTGTTTGGTTAATAAGTAAAAGCGTTAAGTGCATGCCTTTTTTTTTTTTATCGTTGAAATCAAAAGGACGCAAGGCATTGCAATTTTGCAACTTATGTATGTGCATCATGTTAATATACAAAGGCAAACCTATATAAATAGAAGTATCCAAATTATTAAAATCCCAAAATGCTTAAGGTCTACATATGCACTCCGAGTTATGCAACAAAAGATTATCAAATTCACAATTCCTCTTCGGCACCTTGCTCAGGTAATATTTTGAGTCAGGTACAAATTCTAAAAAACCAATAATAGAAGCAAAGCTACAGATATAGCAATCAAATCAAAGAAGGGGCAAAAAAAATTGATTGCCACATCTACAGCAAGCTCATTGTTTCTCTTCTATGTCATGCATGCTTCCAATCTTGGTGGAGCTCGGGTTGCAGGCCGTAGATTTTACATTTTGAGATGTGAACCTGGTAGAAGAGCTTTATGAGCTGTACTTGAAGTTAGGTTATTTGAATTTGTTAGAAAATTCTGCTTGATGAGTTTCATTTCATGTGCAAGTGATCTTATGAGTTCCGAAAATTGAAGCAACCCACATTTTATTTGATGTCACTGTTTCACTTTACTGTTAGTTTTCATTTCCTTTTGGGGCCTTTCTATGAGTTAGTTGAGAGGGGGGTGCATTGCTTTGCCTTTGACCATGTTTGAGATTCTTTTCTAGATTTCCATGTATGCACAAAAGATTAGATTTTGTCCCGTTGCATTTGAGTTATTCCATTTCAAAATGGATCCATAATTGCCCATAAGCATTGAATAAACAATGCTTGGTTTGCATGGTTTGTTTGTTCAATTATTGCCATTAGGTTGCTTCACCTAAAATTTTAGATATTTTTAGCATTAAATTTGCTTTTCTTATCCCTTTTTGTCTACCTAGCCAACGAAGTCAACTGGCACTTTCTCATAATTAGATATAATTAATTTTATATATGCGATGATGACAATCTAATACTTATCAAGCTGAAAAATATATATATATATATATATGAGCTTAGAGGAAATGAAGAATGGAGGAATGTGTTCTATGATTTTTTTTATAATTAATATCATCTCTCTAATAAACATGTTCTTTGAAGTGCAAAATGTATGAACATCCATCATACACTCTTGTCAATTTTAGGTGCAAAGTATTTCAAGGATATGGAGACAAAGTATCCCTTTCCTTCATTGTTTTAGTCCCTTTTCCCTTTTTTCACCCTTTCGTTCCTTTGTACCCAGAGATGGAACTCTGTAGCAAAAAATAAAAAATAAAATGAATAGAAAAAGAAAAGAAAAGAAAAGAAAAAAGAGAGATAGATGGAATCTCTGTAAATGGTGTACCATCCTTCCTCTTTCTTCCATACATAATGAAACATAAATCTCATGATTGCATCAATGGGTTGCAAGCTAAGAAGCATGGATACAAATATGGGATATGGATACAACATGGGTACGGAGACGGAGACGGCAATTTTTTTTTTAAAAAAAAAAATAAAGGACACGAGTACATTAGGGATATGGCCAAAAAATATAAATTTTGTATATTTTTATTAGTTATATATATGAATATAACATTTACAACAAAATTAATTTAATATATAATTCAATATACAAAATATAACAAAATATAATTTATAAGATTTTATAATTTTTGGAGTTTCAACTACTCAAATTTGGATTTGTCTTAATCATATATTTGAAGAAAAATGATAAAATAATAGGATAAGTCATGTGGTGTATCCGATACGTATCTTGAAGTATTCAAAGGTTATGTGTATCCGATAGGTATTAAATACAGATATGGCATTCATTTTGGAGTATCCGTTTTTCCTAAGTTGGAAGATTTTGAAATTTTTTCCATCAATATCAGCTGCTCAAGAAATTGATGAGAAGGGATGTTGAAATCTATACCATATTCAGTGCAGTGTACATAAATAAGAGAATTTATTTTTATGACTTTTTTAGTTATATATATTATGTGCTCATCAACTCATTCAATGTACTCTTATCAATGCAGCTTATTTCGTTGGTACAGTGACCGTCATAATTACCATGAAGATGATATTGAGGCGATAGAGGATGAGGTGAACTTTTTAGTCAATATGCTGCAATTACAATTTCTGTTTTGAGTTCCATTAGTTTGTAGCCTGAAGGTGTATGGTTTTATGGCAATTACTGATAAGCTGACCTCATGTTTACCATTCTTTCCTGTGTTATTCATCCTTCAGTGAGATCAAGTCCTAACCAATGATGCTGGATTAAATTGGTTAAAATGGTTAATATTTGCTTTCTCCTGTCACTTCTTACCTTTTTCTTTGAAAATGCAGCTGTTGGTGGCAGAGATAATTAAGGAGGATTTTTGGCCGAATCCAAAATTTTCAACAGAGTAATTTTTTTTTTTATCATTGTGTTTTACTTGCCTTTCAAGTTAACTTTCTACCTTCCCTTTGGGCTTAGCTGAACTCTTCAACCCTACTGGTGTAGGAGACTGATGAGAGAGTTTCTGATGGAGCTAAGGAGGTAAATTGAATAGAACCATATGATGTAGTTTATACCGTTATGGTTATTATATGCTTCTCTGTAACACAAGGCACCCACATGCACAATCAGGACTTTTTTTGTGCTCATTTTTCCCATTTTGGGGGGACTATATTATCTGGCTAGGCAGACAAAATATACTGGTGGTTGGTAGCTAGGCTTCATTGAATATGCTTGCACTTGACCATCACTTTTTTAAGGATGTGATATCATGTTATCTTAACTTTCAACACCTAGTGAAAAAATAAATATAAAAAAATACAAACCCATGCACAAAGTTCTCACATTGCGAGATTTGAAAAGGACTAAACGTCCACAATCTTACCTTACTTGCATAGAGACAATTTTCAAGGTTTGAACCTGGGACCCCACGAGATGAAAGTGGTCTCCAAAACCCAAAATTTTGGAAAAATAAAGAAACTTTACCTGATATTTACCCTTTCTATTCCAATTGGTGAGATGAATATATACTTGGGAATTTGGATATCCTGACATCAGATATATTAGACAAATTATACGTACTTGAAAGGTTGCAAATTCTATTAACTGCACTCCTATCTTTGTTATTTCATTGCTTGCAAATTGAAGGATCATACTTCACCATGTATTAAGTTTTCCATGACTAAGTATGAATTTTGAATCCAGTAGAATGCATTCAGTTTGCTTTCATCATGCTCAGATTGAATTAGTTCATTCATACCACTAGATCATATGATCAGAAGTGATTTCTTTCAATTCCTTCGAGCGCCATTGCCACTTCACAGTTACCAACTTTACTCACACCCATTATATGAAACATTATTAATGGTCATTATCACCCAAATTTCTCAGCAAATTTTCTATGCAAGCTAGGATGTCTTATTATCATGTTTCCATAAACTCAAACTCATGATACTAATCACCAAATGGCAACGAATTTTCATGTAGGGAGCATACGTTGTCTTGCATTTATTGACAAAAGTGGAATTTATTTATTTATTTTTTCTTTTTAATGATTTCTCTGTCTCTTCTCACTTTATTTGAAGGGATCTTATTATTTGGGAGAAACCTATTCTGTATATGGTATGAAAATTAGTAACTATTGGATCATGACTGATGTGCATTGTCACCACCCATGAATGTCATACCACTAATCGTTGTCTTGTTTTTTTTTCTCCCATTTTTTTGCCCCCCTTTCTGGATTATGTATTGCTGGACTCCATATTTGGGTTAGTGGTGCATCATCTCGTTCTATCATCTGTTGTCAGTCAGTGACTAAATATTATATATTTACATCAATTGCCTTAATTTCGTTTACGAACTGTCTGTGAGGCTTGTAAAAATTGTCATATATTTGAGCTCTGCTTTCTGAATTTGTGACTTTTTGGCTGCCCATTATTTAGGTAAAAGGCAACAATGACGGTGAGCATGATGATGATGTTGATGATGAGAGGGAAGACGGCTAAACTCCATGCATCGGTGGCTTTTTATTCTTCATGCTTCTTCTGAAGTTCTGTTTGTGGCAATTTCAATTATGATTTAAAGTTATTGCAGACCTTTTGGTGACGGGGATTATTAGAAAAACAATATTTATTAAAAAAAAAAAAAATTGTCTGATGGCAGCTATTATTTTGTGAACAAAAAGGTATTGTCTTTATTCATATCAAGGCCATCCATCATTTTACAATTTTCAAATATGGGATTTACAGGTTAAAAAAAGCCAAAAAAAATATTTTGGGGTTATCTCGTGAACAATTGAATTGGATAATTCATATGATACAATTGCAGTCGGATTCAAAGGCACTCTGCAGGCAGGTCTCTATAATTTTTTCGCCATTTTCTTCTCGCTTTCCCTTATGTAAAAGAGGTCATTACTGGTCCTTACGGTGGTGGGCAGCCCAGTTGTGTAAGAGTTGGCCCATTCACCAAGAAATGGCCTCAATTTTTTAATAAATTTTTCTTCTTGGGTTCCCCACCCAAAATATATGTATATATATATTTGGCTGTTTTTGCGGATTTGAGTTTAAAATGAATGAACTTAAAACTAGTAAAAGAGTGGATATGATGTACAATGAACTTTTTATTTTTATTTTTTTGGTAATTAGATGTCTTAAATGATTTATGACTTGAAATTAAAATAATGAACATGAGGCATTATAAATTCAGTAGATATTGGAATCATCGTTTAAAAGTAAAAATAGTTATACGAAATTATGAGCATTCTACAAAGGTTGACAAAGTAATCTTCAATTTACCAGTAGCAGTCACATTTTTTTATATCTTTGTGTAGATTAATCGAATTCATTCCTTTGAGAATCACATTTGTCCATACAGAAATGTGCAAATTTAACAGTTCAAAGTTGGCAAGTAGTGAATGACTAAATGCTCAAAGGAAACATGTGGCGCAAATGATAAAACTCAGAAGAAAGAGGTAGAACATCCACAGCTTATTTAGAATGAGCTTAACAGACAAAAAAATGTATAGACATCACAACCACCAGAACATGTAATTCACTTTTACTGTATGTACATAAACCAAACTATATTGATTCAGTGAATGCCAGAACTACTTTCCATTACGATTTCACTAGAGCATTGGTTTGCTCAAGATTCAACCAGTTCGTAAGAATCAAGAACCTACGTGGAGCAACATGCACATTCTTCTCCCCCTCATTAGCGCTGATGACAGCATCTTACAACTAAAACTCCCCATTCAAAGAATCACAAGCAAAAGCAATAGAATTTAACAATTGAGAAAGATGACTTAGACTTGCTTCCACTAAGGCTGCTCTAGGCATGAGAGAGCGAGGCTTTCATTAAAAGTTCATGCAGCAGAGTGGTTAAATATTTGGGGGAGAAAATTTATAGCCCCTTCCCCCAACAAATCTCACAAATCTCAAATTCTTAGAATCACGATTAGTATACAAATTATGTCTTTATCTAAGTAAAAAATAAGGATCAAAACCATCCCAGGTTAATCCACCTCCCGATTTGTGAATCAAATGTCCAAGAGAAGTACCAACAGCTGCCTCGTGTAACTTAACTACTTCCAAATACAGATTTAAAATTAAAGGATTCCTAAGAAATGGGTTAATAGTTTCTCCAAGTTCTTCAACATCGGCTACTAGAGACTTACCATTTTCGGATTCCCCATTGAAAATGCACTTGGAAAGGGCATAAAAGCCAAGCAGATTCGCATAGAGTGGCAAGAATGCATCCTTATGGTTACCCACACTACCAATCCAATCAACCCCTCCCTGTTTGCCACTATGGTTGTTGGCAAATGATATCAATTGAGTGGAAAATCTCATTCTCCATTTGCATAAGATTCCCCGTATCTCATGTTTGTCAGGAGAGTCAACTGGCCAACACTTCGAAATTGGAAGCTTCTCCAGATGGGAACAACAGATCTGACAGATCAATAACTTCTCTTCGTGATGATTATCAATCTCCTTGTCAAAAACACGCCTAACAAGGTCTCCTCCAGATGTTACATGGTTTGCTGCATTCATAACCCATCGAGAAAGATAATGGAAGTACTCCAGCCAGTTACCGAAGATTGAAGATAAATGATTAAAACTCAACTCAATTACTTTCTCAACTTGTAAAGGCACCACTGCAGTTGGGCAGTTTTCTTCAGATGTCTTGGTAGCAAAGCATTTTTGGACATCTGTAGCAAGCTTACCCCTAAGCCCAACATCCTCATCCTCCAGAAGCTTGATGCAGGTGAACCACATATCCAGCACCTTATGAGCATACATATTAACAGCTTCCTTTGCTTCAAAATGGGAAACTGGATGTTCAGATGGTATCTGGTTATTGATGACAGAAGAACCAATACAAGTAGCTTGTTCCAGCAAACCAGATGCCACCAAAGATTGTGCAGATGCCTTCCGCATGTTAACTGGCTCTGATGAGGCACTATGCTGCTCAATTATATCCACATAAAAAGCAATGCAATCATACATGTGAGCCAATTCCCCCAATTGATCAGATTTGCTAAGCTCAACTGGGCACTTCCCTAAAACAGACATAACAGAGCGTGAAAATAAATCTGCAAACCGCTTCACACATATTCCCAGGCAACAGATGAGTGTCTCTCGAGTCTTAGTGTGGCTTGTATGATTGTATAAAGCAACTAATTTATCCCACAACTGGAACACTGAATCACAATCCATAACACCGACATACACAGTTTCCCCAAATTGCTTGCTGACCGATTTCTGAAATTGCAGCACGTTCCAAGTAAAAATGATTCTTAGAATGTAACGTGTACATTTATGGTACTTTTCTGCTACTAAAAGATTCATCAGTGTTGTGTGGAGGTTAGTCTTGATCCAGTATGCAATGCTAAACTCACTCTTAGATTGATCACTAACCTCCGTATCAGATTCTGTAGCTTTCAGGAATTGGAGAAGCCATTTCAATGTGGCAATTCGAACTTCATATGATACATCTGACAAGGAGAGTGCTAACCTTTTCTGAAATCTGAAAGAGCCATTCTCCAATTCACTTGTCACTGCCAAATGTGAAGCAGCTGGAGGGCTTTTGTGTAGCACTGGGAAAACTTCTTCAGCCACTTCCATAGATGGTTGGAAAACACAACTGAAATAGGAAATTGCTGCTTGTTTGCGAAGTTCAACTATTGTAGGATCATAATACCACAGTCCACAAGTAGCATCAACGTCCAAGCATTCTGAAGATAACTCCCATAAGACATTCCGAATGGGAGAAATATTTTTGCTCGTATGACTCGTTCTCACAATGTTGAGCATGTTATCAAGCACCTTTAAGAAACAATTGTTGATTGTGGGGCAAGGGCACAAGTGGGGGCTTCCAATCCAAGAACGAGTCATAAGAACTTGGATCAAGTCCCCAATAATCTGATCTTTCTTAGCAAAATCAGCAAGATTCCTACAATTGCAATCCAGAAGAGAGCTTAATTGCAATAGCATTCCATGAATTAAATTAAAAGAAACATTGTTTTCCTTTTCATCATCATTGCTGAATGAACTGGATGATTCTGAACCTAACATCATTTGACTCTCTCTACGAGGCAACTCAGAGGCAATATTGAGCAGGACAATTGGCAGTTTCTCATTAGATACCAGACCTGTTAAGGCTCTTGATGCAAGAACACGAACTCGATGATTGCTTTGGATAGAGCACTTCCTTATAAATGGCATGAACAGAAAAGGGTCCAGGTTGTCTCCAGTTTCACTTGCAATTGTTGAAGGCTTGAGCCGAGACAGAAGAATTAGCATTGGACACAAGCTTGGGTGCACAACTTTTGCTAAGTTGGATTCTGGATGTTGAGGAGACCTATCGTTAAGCATCTCGGTTGCAACGCTCAGCTCGTTAAATAAAAATGGATGCAATGATGGATACCTTCAGATAAGAAAGATCCAATCATTTCTAAATTGAGAGAGAAGGAAGAAAAAAAGAAAAGGGAAGGGAGGGGGGGGGGGGTTGCATAGCTATTGCATCTCAATACAATAAGCAAGAATACAGGATTACATGGCAAATTTGAGGAGCGGAATGACCAAAACAGGCCACTAATTATGGGTCATGAACTTGTGCTCTTTTGTGATTCAAGGCTTCCAAATTACCCCCCACAAGGCCATAAACCAAACCACAATTCCAAAACTCCATGTTAGCCCAAATGAGCCGCTATTAGAAAATCATAATTATTCATCTAACAGTAACCTTTACAAATATATCAGCTGCAGATATATGGACCATACAACGATAATACAAATTTCCAAACACACAGCCTACCAAACATGCAGGCATACACCGACACTAAACAGCAATCACTATCATAATACAAGAGGCCAAACTGGAAGAGCTGGTTGCAAGGATTAAAATTTTATTTTAGTAGGGTGTTTCGGTTAGCATGGAAACAAAAATATTTCAAAAACGTTTCAAGAGGCACAAAAAAAAAAAAAAAAAAAAAAAAACAATGGCTAGAAATGTTCAAAAGTATTTATTGAAATCAATCTAAAGATAAAAAAACTTAATAATAAAATAAAAGTT
>JAVXUM010000002.1:1271415-1287981 GCA_035590655.1 Pouteria glomerata
CCGCCCCCCCCCCCCCCCCCCCCACCCAAAACAAACGGGGGAGGGGGAAATTGAGCCGGTAAAAAAAAAAAAAAAAAAAAATTAGATTCCAGTATAACTCGAGGCACCGTCCAACCATTTTGCAGCAAGTTCACCGCTGACACTTTGTGAAACTAAAAGCCAAAAGAAGTCGCTCTCTCGGGGAAATAGAAGCAGAGTGTGAGATAATAGGAGGCAGTCAATGCATTGAATGATTGTTCAGCAAAGCTCAATCGATGATCTTCGTATACTATGATTCACCAACCATATTCTATTTACAATTTCCACTAGCCAAGGCCACAAAAAATGGGACAGCAATGAGGCTATAATTCTTTCAGGCCAGGTACCTATACAAATTCCAGTCCGTTTCGTCCCTTTCTAAAAACTCACGCTCAATTAGGGACTCAATCCGTTGCTTTATTAGAACAGGATTTGGCAGAAATCGCAATTGCAACTGCCTTGTGACCTCGCCAACCATGTTTCTGTGATCCAGCACCTTTCGGGACTTCATGATCCTCACAATTGCTGCGTCAATCTGAGGCCTTCTTTCCACCTCCACACTCTCCCTCGTCTTCTGCTTCTCTGATTCCGACTCCTTTTCTGCAGCTACAGTGCCTATCTTTACCTTGTAATGCTTGCTTGTGAACCCCTCATTGAAGAAAAATGCATCGTCCTCAGCAACTTCTTCGCTAATGGGTTCTTTCCGGAGAACATTTTTCCCCTTCACACAGGCCAAAGACTGCAGAGACCTCTTCAAGTCCAAGGCAGGTATCTCTGTTCCCTGCTCTATTTCTTTATAGCTTAGCCGATCAGCATTATTGAATAACGCAAGGATACACATCTGGTATGTGGAAACATTCAGCCGATGCTTCTGGCCCTTCCCAAATGTTGCTTTTAAATCAGCAGTCCCTATATTTGTCACCCAGTTCACCCTTCGTCCACTATGTTTCTCAAGATAATACTTCTGGAACATGTCACATATCCCCAGGATTTCCGATGGAAGGTTGCAAGACGGACCTGACTGAAAGGGCCAATAACCCGCAGAAAGGATCTGGACAGCAAATGTGGGGTAATCTAAGTACTTTGCACCTATGCTTTCGTAGAAGCCCAATACTGTGTCCTGTGATATCCTCATGTCAGTGAACATACCTTCCAACTTGGATGTAAATTGATGCCCGCATTCTGTTTTGAGCTTACGAATCAAACTTCTCTCTGTCTCCTCATTATCTGATACTGTAGTCCTCTGTGATAGAAGCCTCTTTGCCAAATGCTGCCTATAATACTTTTCGAACACATCCTTCTCTTGAAGGTAACGGAAGAGCATCATCACCTTGTCCAGTACAATCTCAACATCCTCCTCCTTGATCACTTTCGGTCCTTTTTGGAACCTATCATCCACATACAGAGAAATGAATTCTGGAAGCCGGGAATTCAAATTAATAAAATATTCAAATGAGGAGTTCAAAGCATTCCGGAATGCCTTGTCATTGTTGAATGCCAAAGTGATGATCTTCTCGTGTTTATCCTTCTCATCCAAGAGCAGCTGCACAAAGTCCACTGGATCCCTTAACTTGTCTGGATCAGTAACTAGACGCTTACCCTTGTCCCGAATGTAAGAGATCATGATATCTTTAATCATTGAGAGTCCATTAGGCACCCGGTTGAACAAACTGTACATCCTTCCCAGGTCCTCGTACTTGTCATCAATGATCATTTTAACTAAGCCTGAATTCTCCATATGGACTAATCTATGCATATGAGTCTCAATCATCTCCTTCTCCACCACATTACAGATCTTGGATTCAGTTTGTGCATCCAGATAGTGGAAGACTCTCTCATTCTCTTCACTCAGACATCTCTCAACATTCTTCAGATAATCCCCACAATCATCACAGCATTGAATTAAATGTTGAGATTTGACACAATAGAAATCAACCGAGTCTTTAAGAAAACTTTTCTCAAAGTCTTCTTCGTAAACCGAAGAGCCTAAATCCATTAACATTTTTATCAAATTCCTCATCAAACTTCTGTTTATGACTTCATTGGTCCTATCTCTCAGCACAAGTCCCAGGAGTGCATTCTGAAGCTTCAATTGGATTTTGCTAGAGTGGATAATGTTGTCCCTCCACAAATTCAACACTAGCTTGTGAACTGGAGTTTTGTGTGTTCTCGGAATGAAAGTATTGTCCATGTAGATCAATATGTGTTGGATTATGTTCAATGCCTTGTTGTGGTCTGCCCATTTCCTGTTCAGCTCTTCCAGAAATAAATCTCCCTGAGCAGCCTCAATTGATTTTTCTATTTCTTTTAGACATGATGTCATTGTCAACACAAGTCCAGAGTATATTTTCTCTCCAAAATTGTGCAGAACCATGTTGTAAACATTCCTGAATATGTAACATTATTGTCAGAAGGGGAGTGGTTTTCAAATACTGAAGTCAGCTAGAAGGCCTTTTAATAAACCATTGCCAATATGCAACATTTCATATAAATGAAATTTCATGGCTATCTGAGATTGTTCGATCTTTATTCGCCCTGAACTCAAGATTTGAAATATCCTTTACAACATTGCAACCAATAGTAGCATCTTGTTAGCAATATCATTGCTCCCAAAAGAAGAGACCAGAAAAGAAACAGTTGGACGCTAAAATAACCATTGTTCCCATCCCCATCTCAACTTGCCACATTCAACCAACACCCACCCCCAAAAATTGCCACGACCACCCCAGGTCCCCCACACTACCACCATCAGCTAATCCACCACCACTTTAGCTATTAGCAGCACCACCATGCCAAACCACATTTTTTCCCTTGTTGTGCTTTCTTGGTTTTTCTTTTCTTCCAAACCCCCCCCCCCCCCGGGGGGGGTGGGGAGGGGGATTGCTTTATAGGATAGTTCATTTTGTAAAGCATATACAAGCCATTTTTACTCCAATCATTTAAAGGTTTGCAACGGGGGAAATTGAACTATTTCCGTCGTGTTGACAAAAACAATTGAATCCTTGTAATGGCAGACTCCAAAAAAGGTACCACAAAATTGGATTCTCTTCTGAAGAAAATCATGTTAGTAGTAGAAGAACTGATGGACGCCACTGAGCCATACAGGAGACATCAAAAGAAACCCCTATATAAAAAGGAATGAGCCACCAAGAAGATTTACTCAAAAGGCCATCATGGATGCCATGGATTTTCAAATACAAAAAGAGACAGTATTGCCCAATGCTGATTTAAAACATCTTACACATGGCAACTTTTGTCTAAGACAATGAAAATCATTTAGTTAACAAGCTGAGACAATTTCTAGGATATACTATTGGATTGAAGTGCCTGGAAACCTCCAAAAAAAAAAATGGACTGGCTGGGGAACAAAAAACAGAACTGAATTCCATTTTACAAAATTCAATAAAATAAAAACAAATAACAAGAAGATGGACAATGAACCCAACTCAGACCACTTCAACAACATTCTTTGAAGAGGCAAGATACCAATGGGGAATTGTTGTCACCATCTATGGTAGAATTCCAGTTATGTCTAGAAGTCTAGGTCCCAGGTGTTGGCGGGTCAAGGTGCCATTGAGACAAGAAAGTTGCAGAATTATGGTGATGGTGCAGTAGAGAAAGAATCAGGGCAGTGGTACCACTGTTTTGCAGTTGGAAGTGTTCTTATTAAAATTTTTCATTACCTAGTTAAAATTAAAACACGAAGTCAAGAAAGCAAACACGAAGTCAAGAAAGCAAACCTGTGAACCTCTTGAAAGCTAATGGTGCTAGTGTTGTCATTGTATATCTCTTGAATCGCGTGCTCCAGAATCTTCCAAGTCCTCTCTGCATATGTTGAATCGATCGCGACTGGATCTATCTGAAATTTCGTTTTCTTTTGATCACTCATCTGCTCCAATTCCCACTTATCATCGCCTCCAAAGCCAAGAATTTCAAGAAACGAATCACGAGGCCGCCTTGGAATGTAGGCTTTGAAAACTCGCGACCGGCGATAATGTAGGCTGTGAAACTTTCAGCTTCCAATGGCGATAACGTAAACTGTTGAATTAGCGTTTCTAATGAATGGAGTTGATGAAGGAATTTTTCAAGTACTAGCTGAAACGCGAAAGAAACAAATATCAATGTGAATGCGAAGAAGAAGACGAGGATGAAGAAGAAGAAGAAGAAGATGAGAGAACAAGAAGCAAATTTAAGTTCAGTTGAAATTATTCCCACTTCCGCGATTTATCGTTCTTGACAGTTGAGGACGGCGTACGGAAAGTCATTTTCATATGATAATTTTCCAAATTTAATTTTTTTATTTATTGTATTCTTTATTATATTCACTCGAATTAATTTGGAGGTAGGTTTTTTCAAAAATAATTAAATTAACAATTCTATAGTTCAAGGGTGTTTTTATCGATTTATCAGTTGAGGACGTTACGTACATAACGAGATATTATATTTTAATTAGAATCCTATTCCTTTTATTTTAAGTTTAAAATATAATTAATATAATAGATTATCTGATTTGAATCTAATGTCTAAATAAATTAATTTTAGATTTGAAATATATAAAAAATTAAAAATAAAATTGAAATATGGGACAATTCATAAAAATATTAAAAAAATAACTAGAAACAAAAAAAAAAATAATTAACATCTCATAATTAGAAACAAAAAAAAAAAAAAAAATACTCATGAAGATATCTAAATAATAGATGCATGTATCTCCAAAATGTGTAATTTGCTTAAACAAAAATAATAAATGTGTGTAAAGAAATGTTATCAATTTGTTTTATAAAAAAATTATAATTAATAATAGGGGTGTTTGGCTAATTGAAAATCGCTGAAAAATTCTAAAAATTTCTGAAAATCTTTATAATTCTTTAATACATTTTGTATTTCTCGTACTTCATTAAAGTCAAAATAAATATATATAGCTATATATCCCAATAACTTTTTACAAACTTTAATAAATTTTTACAAATCCTAATAATATTCCACAAACTCCAATAATTCTTTTTATAAATGTTAAAATTTTTTTCACAAACTCTAATAATTTTTTCATAAATTCTAATATAAAACCGTTCTGATGGATTTTTTCGACAAAAAATTAATATAAAAGTCAAAAAGTTTACTATTTATCTCTGAAAAACGTAATTTAGTGACTGCGCACTAAATGTCTAATTTTTTCACAAATCACATTTTTCGTTATTTTCGTTGCACCAAAAACCCCCTTAGATAAGTGTAGCATAATTTTGTGATTGTACACAAACAAAGATAATATATTTATATAACACTTTTTGTAGGAGAGCTATGATTCTTGTGTTTGTCTGAAATTTTATTTTTTTATGTATTTTTATTTGTTTAAAATTTTATTTATAATTTAATTATTATCTTGTGAATGTTGTATTATAGAAGTTAATAAGAAAATGGTTGAGGAAGTGCATGGGAAACTAAGTATATATTAGACAATGGATAATTTTTTTTTGTGTAAAATAATTGATAAATATGTTTTTGCTTAAAATAATAATAATAATAATAATAGATTTGAGGTACAGCGATACTAGCTCTAAACAACAAAGTCAAAATCATTAAATTAAAATTCAATTATCTAGATAACGTGTCTGAACAATTCAATAATCTTAACCTCACATTAGTGCCTCCGTTTTTAAAGATAATAACGATAAGAAAAAATTCTATAATAACTTCACAATTTTTAGTATAAAAACCTTTCCCTTATATAATAACAGATGTTCCACATTTGAAAAACTGAAATACGAGGGTATGATTTTTTTCATTTTGTATGTTTAAAAATCACCAAAATAAAAAAATTTAAATACATATATTTTTTTTAAATATGAGAGTCTATATAAAATAAAATTTATTTGTACACAATTCGTTTGATGAGAGATAAATTTATTATATATTTTTTTTATTTTTAGTTACTAATCTATTATTTTTTATTATTTTTATTTTTAAAAAAATTTAAATTTATATTAATAAAAAATTATAATTTAAAAAATAATTGTAAATGTTGAAAAAATCTAATGAGAGAGAGGGGATCGATGAGAGGGAGTGGAAAAAAAAAAAAAAAAACCTAAACTTAAATGGAAACTATTAGATTTTTTTCACAGATTTCTAACCGCCCACATTTTGCATTAGATTATACTCCTGTGCATTAGGCATCAGATGCTCCTTACTTAATTTAATTTAAGGTGTATTTAGAGTTGTATAAATTTATAAAAGTGAGGTGTCATTTAATTTTTTTATTTTTTTATTTTCTATTTCATCTTTTAGGCTCATTTTCATTTTGGACTTTTGAAATTAAGGAAGAGAGTTTAAAACTTATTTAGACCTCATTTGGTTTATTTTTTTATTTTTTGTTTTTATTTTTTATTTACTGTTTTGAACTTATTTTATATTTTACGCTATTAAAAATCAGGAAAATAATTCAAAACGTATTTGGTCATTTGTATTTTTAAATTTTATTTTAGAAAACAGAAAACGAGTTAACACATAAAATAAAATAAAAAAGACAAAAAGTCGTTTTGAGTATTTTTAATCCAAAACAAGGAAAACAAAGCATTTTTTGTTTCCTTGTTTTGAAATTTTTAAAATATAAAACACATAAAATGAAAAAAAAAATCAAACCAAATGCCATCTTAGTTATTCTTGTTTTCAAAACTTGTTTTAAAAAATAGGAAATGAGCATATATATAAAATGAAAAAATGTTATTTTAAGAATTTTTAACTAAAAATAAGAAAAATCTTATAATAAGAAAAATAAAGTATTTTTTATTTCTTCATTTTAATATTTTCAACACAAAAAATAAAAACAAAAAATAAAAAAATAAATTAAATGATACATGATATTTTATATTTTATGTAATAAATAAAAAATTTAAATTTAACAATCTTTTCGTGTTATGTTTATAGGGAGTTGCAAAGTTTTTTTATTTTTTTATTTTTTAACTCCGTACGGGAATATATCGGGCGCTGCTCTGATACGTAAGCGAAAAGTCCACCGTCAGCGCCCAAGTCCACCACGCGACGTGCTGACGTGGTCCGATTTGGAGACAGCGGGTAGCAGAGGCTCACCACACGCTGTCGCGTGGAACGTACACTCTGGCCGCCGCGGGCTGCTCACAGAGGTCGAAGACACACACACACACCCATGATCCATCCCCTCTTCCTCTATATCCATCCAAAGAACTCTTTCTGTTTTTCCATTTTACTCTCTCTCTCTCTCCTCAGGGTTTGTCCCCCTCTACACTCTATCGTATTTTGCCCAGGAAACTGAAATTTCTAGGTAAGCCATTCCCGTCTTAAAAGATTTTTCATTTACATTGCTAGGGTTTACTAATCAATTCCAATGATAGCTTGAAGGAAATTTTGAATTTTTGAGTTATTTGTCCATGTTGAGTTTTAATTTTCTTGCGTATGTTTGATGGTTGATTGAGCAAGCTAAGTTTGTATTTGTATTGACGATTGAGCTATAGTTCAATCCAATTAATGGAATAGAACAAGGAGTGAAGTTTCTCCTTATCTCTAAGTTTTGCTTTATGTTTTGTGGGTTATGTTTCCTCAGAATGTTTCTTTGTTGCCCCATAGGAATTGAATTTGGCTGTTTGCATAAAAGGCTGATGTTGGGCTCAGAGGCTGCTGTTCCATTGAACGATGATGTCAATGTGGTGGCAGAGAAACCAGTTGGCAGGTTAATTGTTCAAAGAGATTCAGTCTAAATTTTTTAAAATGTGAATAGATTTATTTCTATTCCAATTTACATGATACAATGAGAAGAAATTGGAAATAACAAGCGTGCTTATGCCGTTTGAAATATGTTGAATAGAGGTAGAATTTTGCATATTCATATTATTAGAAATGTCATCCTCGGCAAGATGGCAGAGTAGACATTGTTGGAGGGGGTGTGCAATGAATTTAAGATTATTAAAAATCGTACTTTGCAACTATGTATTTCCTATTGATTATATATGATGCATTGCTGGCATTTGAAGCAAATTGTTAGCGAGCAACACCAATATTTTAGCCATGTTCAACACTGGCCCTAAAGATTTGGGGGCACAAATTTCATTAATATATCCCTTTCAATTGTTGATTGAAGGTTTATAATAGTGTAATTGGAATATACTGGAACCAAGTATTGCCGTTTGAGACTTACCCTGAAAAATAATTGATTTGACTCCCACAACAATGCTATTATGCACTTACCAAAAAAAAAACAATGCAATTATGCTAGCCTAAAAAAGGTGTAGCTGTAGAGAGAGAGAGAGAATCAATCACCTAAATCAAGAGGTAGAGAAAATCGCAATAGTTGTGTGTGAGAATATGTATACTTTTCTTTTTTTGGTAGATTTTTTTTTTCACAAAAATTATATTTGTCTTTTCAAAATAAAATATACAACAAATACAAAATAATTTAAATTTTTTGTATAATTAATATATATATCATATCAGATCTTCATCACATTTTGGGGTCTTAGGCAAGTGTAAAGCAAGGATTGGTCCTGAGGCAAGTGTCTCAGTTCTTTTGCTCTTTGCTTGTTTATTAGCGACTCTTGGTAATCGAAATAACTTATTAAGAGAACCTAGATAAAGTATTCTTTAGCTTAAGTGTAAAACAATGTTGCTTTTAGTGTTTTTATAGATTAAAATTATTATAATTTGATGTGGCTCTTCAGTTTGCTTGTCAATTTGTATATTGCTCCGCAGGTAGCCACCTCCCCTTTTTTGGAAACGAATGTATTTTTTTATATTTTTATGCATTTATTTAGGTTGCTATTGTTGGTTCTGTGGTTTTGAAAGCCATCCATATTGCAGGTCTTCAAGAAGGAAAAATTACCCGGGAAAAGTTCCAAAGAAGATTCAGAAAAATAACAGGGGAAATGTTCCAAAGAAGATTCAGGAAAATATCCAAGGAAAAGTTCCGAAGAAGATTCATAAAGCTGAGAGGGAGAAGCTGAAACGTGATAATTTGAATGTGCTTTTTCTCAAGCTCAGTAAGGCTTTAGGTAATCTTCCTGTTCAATTTACTTTTAAGTGGTTCTTGATATTGGTGCATTTTTCCAAGTTTATTTATGCTGGTTCATATACATGTTAACGTGATAGTTTGCAATTTATTTGCCATTCCTTTCATCCAGAACCAGCTCATCAGAACAATGGAAAGGCCTCTATATTGAGTAATGCCACTCGACTAGTATGTGACCTATTTGCTCATGTTGACAGTCTCAAAGAGGAGAACACAACTCTTTTATCTGAATCCCACTATGTAAGCTTCTTGAAATTTTGAAACTGATTTTCTGGCACTTAATTTTCTTTTTCTTAAAGGAATACAGAGCTAAAATGTCCTTCAAAGGAAAATTTGATGGTTATTAACAGTTGCTAGTGCCCCCTTTGTCCTTCTCTTGCTATATGTTGAATTCTATTTGAGTTATGTTCCTTTCGAATGCTTTAATAGTCAATGGGCCCTGGGAAGCAAGGTCGTTGAATTTCAAGAAAAAATATTGGTTTATGATTCTTTATAATGATTAACTGAAGGAATAAAGTATTTCCTTCAACTCCATGTGGAGAAAACGGGTTTTTAGTTTGTGAAATTATAAGTTTTTATGTTTGATAAAATTGGCTATATTTGATTGCTTGGATGTTTAATTGCAGGTAACTACTGAGAAGGATGAGCTGGTGGAGGAGAATTCTACCCTTCGGGCTCAGATTGATGAGCTGAATAGTGCCGTACAAGGGACGACTCGTTCAGAATCTGTGTGTAAGCTAGATCACTTGCAATCACAGCATGACAGCACGTCACAGTTAGAGGAAGTTCCCCTTGCTATGCCTGTAATTGACCATTCAGCGCATCAAGCACCAGTTTTGGGACCTCTGTTTGTTGTTCCTTTGCATCGTCATCATCATCATCATCATGACCTCCAAGCATACCACATCTCTGATACTTCAGATTCCGCATCTAAGCTTCCGACAAATGTAAGAAGACCACATGCTCGTTATCCATCATCCTCGGATTCTTGGCCATCTCAAATCCTTGCCAAACAATCAGAAACAACTGATGAGATTCCGCAGCACAACAGTAGTGTCACCAGCTCCAGCTATGATAGCAGAGACTAAGGTTTTGTGTGTGTGTGTATAAACTTGTTATTCGTAGTTGATATTGGTTTCGGTGCGTTTTGAGAAATTCAGGAGTACCAAGTTCGTTGGTGTAAATTCTTAATCATCCAGAATCACATTTTAGGTGGCAATTTAAGCACCACTTGCGAATCAACATGTTGCATTTGTTGGTCATTCCTGCATGGAGATGGAAACCACCTGGTTTCAACTTTTGATGGGTGGTATATTTCTTTGAGTCACTTGTGTTCTCGGGAGAAAAAATTAGAGGGAAGTAATCATCGGGTAGGTTTTGTTCTATATGACGTGTTTGGATACATGGTTCGATTTAGACTTCAAATTACTTTTCTCGATTAGAAATAAGACAAAAGTGACGTTAGGTATGGGCTTGGATTTAACCTTTTCACAATAGTTAAGATAATTAGCCACCTTCAACCAGTGTAGGAATAAAGTTTTGTCGAGTAAAATTGAATTGACAGTTGGGAGTTATAGTAATTAAAGTATTTGAGTTTAGTTTGATTCGTGATTTTAATGAGTTAAATTTGCGTTTGGTTTGTGAATCATTTAAAATTTGAGTTTAAGCTCAAAATTAATAAAATGGAATCATTTTGATCAGTTGAACTTGATGTTAGGTTGATTTTTTTATGAAACCGGGCTTGAGTCTCGTATTAATAATTTGAGTTAAGGTAGAATAAAGCAAGCCAATATTGAACTTGACGTTAGGTTGATTTTTTTATGAAACCGGGCTTGAGTCTCGTATTAATAATTTGAATTAAGGTAGAATAAAGCAAGCCAATATAAGGAATTGAATTGAACTGAATTGAATTGACTTGATTTAATTTAATAAATAAAATTTTATATTTGAAATACATGTTTAAATTCAATAATTAATTGAAAGTTTTATATTTAAAATTTAAGAAGAATTGAATTAATTTGAGAAAATTACTAAATTTGTCAAGTTATAAATAGGGTAATATAAAATATAAAAGTAAATTCATCCATTTACCTCCATTTACTTAAATGGTTGAAATGGAAAATTAACTCTCATTAAATTTTATTAATTTAGGCTGAATTTCAAATGGTAAAAAAAAATATTAAAATTTGAGTTGCAAATAAATTAAATTCAGTTCATAAACACTTCATTTTAATTTTAGACATGAAAAATTGATAATAGTTTTCATCAAATAAAATTAAATCTTGGCAAAATTTCCCAAATTCGTATGCAGAATACCAGGATGGAGAGTCTAAGGGCTAAGGGCATCTCACGAACCTGGGGGGTTAGGGTAGCTAAAATTTTGGGTCGGGCCAGATGGGCCTAGCAACCGTAAGAGACACGAGGTCCAAACTCCTTTCGACTACCCAAATTAATATATCCGTCTGACAGTCCGTTTCCACACGGAGGCTAAATGGGTAAAATCAGCCAGTTGAGTAGGGTTTAGGGTTTGCCTATATAATAAAAGGGCAGTCACAGTCTCTGCTTTCTGGCTTTGTCTTCGTCTTGTTTGGTATCCGACGGCAAGCCGAAGCAGCCATGGTTCACGTCAGTTTCTACCGGAACTGTAAGATCTCTCTCTCTCTCTCTCTCTCTCTCTCTCTCTCTCTCTCTCTCTCTCTCTCTCTCCATATAATCATGTATCTATTTATGATCTATAGACATAATACACATATATGCACATATATCCTTTTCTCTGTAATTCAGAGTTCAATTTGGAAGTTTGTTTTTTCCTTTATATCTCAATGTTGGCGTATTTGACCCCGAAAATTTGTTTAATTAGACATTGGCCGTGATCATAAACTGTGTTGATAATGCTTGTCTCCTTTGTTTTATGGTTCTATTCAGGAGGAATTGTGATTTTTCTGTATATTTCATTTGGATCATGTGCATTGTCTGCAACTAGTAGATGTTTACGCTTTTCTAAAATTTTTCCAAGACAGGGTAGCCTGCTGAGACTTCTGAAAATAAAGGAAAAAATTAAGAAGTCGCATAGGCCAAAATAGTCTTCTTAGTACATTTGACTGGAGGTTTCCTAGTTCTAGTTGTAAAAACTTATATGCGTTTCTCAGCTACGGAGCAGCATTTAAACGTATGATAACAAATGAAGAGATTGCTTTCGATTCTTTGATAAGCTATTCTCAGTTTGTTTTTTCCTTTTTCATTTTGTTTCTAAAAGTTGACAACTTTAACCAATGAAGACACTGTTTTTCATTTTTAGATTACAATTTTCATTTTCATCCTTTCTTCTCTTGGGTTGATGTATTAGCCAATTTGCTCAATTTTAGTTTAATTTCATCCCAGTTGTGAAATTCTTTTATTTTATCATTGGATCTTGGGTTACCGATGGAAATAAAAAGCAAAGGGAAAAGGAAGAAAAGAGGAAAAAAATGTGAAAGAAGTTAATTTATTTCAATTTTCCAGTTGGTAAGAAAAATGAGAAGGAAGTGTATAAATATTTGCACCGGTATCATTTAATGTTTTACTAGAACTGATGCTATTGGTGTGATTTCACATTTTCAAGTTTCTTGTTGTAACTTATCTTCAATTCAAATTTTATTGAAATGCATAGATGGCAAGACTTTTAAGAAGCCTCGCCGTCCATATGAGAAGGAGCGTTTGGATGCGGAGCTGAAGCTTGTGGGAGAGTATGGGCTTCGATGTAAGAGGGAGTTGTGGAGGGTCCAGTATGCTCTAAGCCGCATCCGTAATAACGCAAGGATGCTTCTCACTCTTGATGAGAAAAATCCTCGACGGATCTTTGAGGGTGAGGCCCTTCTTCGCAGAATGAACAGGTATGGGCTTTTGGATGAGAGCCAGAACAAGCTTGATTATGTCTTGGCTTTGACTGTGGAGAACTTCCTTGAACGCCGTCTTCAAACACTCGTGTTCAAGACGGGTATGGCCAAGTCAATTCACCATGCCCGCGTGCTCATTAGGCAGAGGCATATCAGGTACATATGCAACTACTACTTTCCTGATTAAAGCCAAGTTGCCTCGCTGTGTTTTTACTACTGTTTGTTAAACATGTGTATGTATGTTAAACAGTTTCCCTGCAGTTTATGTTTCAACTGGACTACTTGTTTGCTTCAATTTGTCTACATTATTCTACTCTACTAAGCTTCTAATAAACTTAATTACGTTGACCACTTAATTGCTTCTGTTTGAGAAAATATAGTCTTCTGCAATTTTGTCCTATTTTCCATTGACCCAGTGTCTGTGGGTTTGTCATTTTCCTTTCCAGTTTGCCTATAGCATGCTTCCTTATGGTTTGCAACTGTTTATATGCTATTTCTGTTTATTCAAGTCTTCAGTTGTATGATCTAGTGTTGATCATGATTCAATGGCCTTCTTTTTTTCCTTTTGAGCATGGGTGTTGCACTTGCATGTCTGCTTGTGTTTTGTGTAATATTTGTGTTTCTAATGAACTCCATAAGTGGCCTTTTGATGTCTTAGAATAGATGTGGGATGCCTTCTGAATGATTGGTTTCTTGGTGATTCAAAAGTATTTTTCTTTGAATGTGTTTGGGTTTAACTGGTCTTTTAATATAAAGGCTGCCTTTGCATTCTATGCCATTGAGACATTTAGTTGCAAACGTGAAAGTTCCTGTTTCCAGTACTGTTCTCTAAATCTAATACCCATCAATTCACTGGGGCTCTGTTTGGTAACGCTTTGGTTTTTCTATTTATGTTTAATTGTTTATATTTTTTGTTTTTTATTTTTTTCTTGAAAAGAAAATTGAAACTGCGTTTGAAAATACAATTTTGTTTATAGTAATTAATTTTTATTTTAATAAAATATTTAATTCCATTTTTTTATAAAAATTAATTGAATTTAATAAAATATATTTCCTTGTTAAAAATAATTTTAGTTTAACGAAATAGTCCAATAAAATAATTCATTTTAATATAGTGCAACAAAAATGGACAAAGTCTTAAAATTGACAAATGTATAAATAAAAATGAGTATGAAAACACATTTTTGTTTCTTTCTTTTTTTCTTTTATGCTTTTCTATTTAAGCTTTCATTTTTTTCAGAAAAAAATAAAAAAATATTTAACAAACATTTTTTTTAACTAGTTTTCAAAAATTTATAAATATAAGCAGAAAAACACTAAACATAAATGTTTGGTAACGGGCCCATTGTTAATGTGTTTTGCCTTGATATGCTAAAAACCTTTCACAGAAACATCTTTTTATCCTTGGGGTGCGTGTGGTTTGCTGACAAATGTTGAAAATTTTTGAAAATCTCTAAATGTTATTCACTTTTTATCTCACTGCATAAATTAGGAACTCACTACTTATCTCAAATTATCTCATTTTTTGTTACTCTAAATACACCTTTGGTTGTGATACAATGTCCTTATATTTTACCCTCTATAAGTTCTATACTTGTTTCTGAGATCTCGAGAAATTGCATTATAAATATTTTTGCCAGGGTCGGGAGGCAGGTGGTTAACATACCTTCATTCATGGTGAGGGTGGACTCACAGAAACACATTGATTTCTCTCTTACGAGTCCTCTTGGTGGTGGACGCCCTGGTAGGGTCAAGCGAAGGAACCAAAAGGCTGCTGCTAAGAAGGCTGCTGGTGGCGATGGAGACGAGGAGGATGAAGAGTGAATGGTAATCAGGAATGGGTATCAAATGGGCCTTTGTTTGCTACAAGTTTCTTTGTCTGACTTATATTTTGAAGACTTCATTTCTATAGTAGTGGGTGGAAGTTTTGTTTGTTTCGTTTAACTGGGATGAGAGTACCTAGTTTCTGCTTCTTCTTACGCAATTGAAGTGAATTCCTTCTGTTTTGACAAACTGATATTTTAATCCCATTGATATCTTTTTTGTCAACATGTTACCTTTGTCACGTACTTAGACTTGATGCTGGGTTGTTCCGTACCTCGAGCTGAAGGTTCTCTAAAGTAGGTAAGGTTTTGCTCCTGGAGTTAAAAAAGAGGATTTAGTCTTGATAAACCAAAGCTTTGGCAGGGTTGGAAGCTACTGTTGGGATTGACAGACTGCAAAGCTTGTATCGTTGCAAGCTACTCCGATGAAAATTCCTTCGAAAACTGAGATACTTCGGCCGTTACTAAAGTAACGTTGTCGTTTTTTTCTCTTGTTTATTTTTATCAGTTTATATTTTATGTTTTTTTAAATAAAAACTGAAGTTGTATTTAAAAATGTAATTTTAATTTAATTTATTTAGTTTTATTAATTTTTAAAAATTAATTCAATTTAATAAAATATATTTTATGTTGATTTAATTTAATTTATTAATTAAATTAATCAATTAAATTATTTATTAAAATTTATTTAATTCAGTAAATATAAATATTTTAAATTATATTATTGATTAATAATAATTGAATGAAATATAATTATTATATCATTTAATTTAGTTAATATAGAATATATTAATTATAATTTAATTATATTATTTATTAAAAACAATTTAATAAAAAATAGCTCATATTAAATAAATAATTAAATCAAATCAAATTAAATTAATTTTGTTTTATTACTTGTTAAAAATAATTTAATAATATATATTTAATTATATTATTTATTAAAATAATTAATTTTAATAAAATAGTTGAATAAAATAATTTATTTCAACATGACTTAAAAAAATGAAGGAAGTTTTAAAATTGATAAAATATTTGTAATAAAAAAATGAAAATATTTTTCTTTATTTACATTTTTCTATTTAAGCTTTTATTTTTTAAAAAATAAAAAAAAAATGAAGAGATTTATCAAATATATTTTTATTACAGATTTACAAAATTTTAAAAACATAAAAAAAAAAAGAAAAAGAAAAAAACAATTCGTGTTTATATAGCAATTTAGAGATAAATGAAAGTTGGTTTGAAAACCTTCTCTGGATTTAAAGCGTGCGCCAAGTTTTGTCCGCAAATGCTGTCATTTGATCAGGCCTGATATTACCTGGCCTGGTTTAGAGCCGTAATATCATTTTCTTTGCCAATGGGAGGAGCAAAGGTGGAATATCATCCAATGAGGCCAGATGTTTTTTTTTATATTTTTTTTATGGCACATACGAGCCAGACATTGTGGGTTAACGTAAGAGATGTTTGATTGGTCAAAAAAAATAATAAAAGTAAAAAAAAAAAAAAAAGTTGCTGTAAAAGTAATATACAAAGAAATTTGATTTAAAAAAATACAAAAAATTAGTAAAATTGTTAAGTTTTAATTAATTTTTCTCATAAATACAGTAATTTCCTCAAAATTAAACCCTAGGGTTACAGTTACAGAACCCTGCTAAGATACCTTTCTGGAAAATGAAAAAAAAAAAAAAAAAAATGCTGGAATAACATTTGGTGTAGATCTACAGCTATTCCATGTTTTGTTTATGTGTAATTGAATCGTCAGATGTTCCGATCCCATGTTTTGATCCGATGCAATAACCTTCAGTCTAGATCCACAGCC
>JAVXUM010000002.1:1290929-1302165 GCA_035590655.1 Pouteria glomerata
GTTTTGGTCCATTCATTTTTGTTTGCTTATAAATATATATATATATATATACACTCAATTTCAATTTGCCTTTTCATTTTCATCAAATTGTTAGATGTCTTAGGCCCATGTTTCATCCCATGCAATAACCTTCAGTTTAGATCCACAGCTATTCCTTGTTTTGTTTTGGTCAATTCAATTTTTTTTTTTTTTTTTACTTACAAAAGTGAAAAAATAGACTCAATTCCAATTTGTCTTCTCATTAACTAAGATATTTTCATCCTACCAGTACATTGACAATTTTAAATGAGCTTTTGCTCTCTTTGCATGCACGTTTCCGTGATAGATTGCTTTTTTTTTTTTTAATTTCTAAAATCAACCTTGCATCAACTTCACGACATCAACATCTGTCTTTTGTCCAAAATGAATTTTGTAGACTTCGCATCAACTTCATGCCAATAGTAGACACGCCCTTTCATCTAGAAATTGAATTGAAGTCTTTGGCCCAAAATGAATTCGGCAGATGCTTTACACATTCGTGGGCCTCAAAATTAAAATGAAATGTCCTGCCAGAATGAATTTGGGGAAGGGAAAAAAAAAAAAAAAAAAAAAGATAAAACTAGTTAGTTTTACGAACATTTTTATATAATGGTTACATAATGATTGAAAAAATAAGTTATGCTTGATACTGTAATTTCTCAGAGAGTAGATCAACAAGGAAAAATAAAAAAATTCGAACTAGCAGGAGATTGATCCACAGACTTACTCGTATTCTCTTGTAAATCAGAATCTCATTATTTTAGGCTTGGTTTGCGAAGTAAAATAGTTACATTTTTTCTGTATTTGGAAAGAAAAAAAATTAACTTTTTAGTTTTTTGTTAATTTGATAATTTTATCATTTATAATTTAAAAGAAATTTAAAGTGTAAGAAAGTAAGTTTTGTCATTTTAAAAAAAGATAAAAAAATCTGAGTAATCGGTTGGGGGTTAACTCTGCTATTCCCAAACGGAGTCTTAGGTCCATTTACAACTTTTTTTTCAAAAATTGAATACTTTATTTAATACATAAAAAAAAAAAAAAAAACATATTATTAAGTCATTTTTGACATTTGAAGTGTTATCAACAAATCATAAAAAATAGAAATATGATCAACAAACTACCAAATATAGAGATCAATGGTGAAAATGAACTTTTCTTAAATTTGTAGATATTTTATATAGATTTAAAAAGAAATAAAAATTTGTGGAGATTTATGTAAATTTATAAAAATTTACTTAAGGTGCGTTTGGATACTAAAATAAAAAAAAAAAGTAAGAAACACCTAAAAGTTAGATTTGCTATAGTATTTTATTGTTTGGTGAAATAACAACTTTTACCACTTTTCTGTTCTGCTACAGTAATTTGATATGACAGCAAACCCCATTTTTTTTCACTTTTCTACTCTACTACAGTAAAAAAATTTACCAAATACATAAAAGTTGCCACTTTTTTGCTCTGCTATAGTAACAATTTGACCAAACACTTAAAAGTTATCAAAAGTTGCCAAAAATTTTATTTTGATTCACCAAACACACCAAAAATTATCATTAACAATTTTTAACAAAAAACTACCTAAACTTACTAAAAGTTTTACCCTTCAAATACCCTCTTAGTTTGAGAAAAATTTTACAAAATGGTAAAGAATGGTAGAAATTTTTTTATATTTATTTGAGCTCTAAATGCGCCCCATAACTTAAAAAAAAAAAAAAAAAAAATGAAACTTTCGCTAAAATTTGTCAAGATTAAAAAAAAAAAAAAAGATACAAATTTTTTTTTAAGAAATGCATAAAAATTTATTTTTTTATCAAATTTGTAACCTTGTGTGAAAATTTCAATTTTTGAGTTGCCAAATGGACAGAAAGTACGAGCAGAGAATCGTCAACAGTCATTTTCAGCAGCACGGTCCCCGCAAGCTGGCAGTAAAATTGGATTGGATTACAAGTAAGGTTGCGTGCAGGGTTAAAAACTTTATCATGCAATCATTTAATTAAGATTAATATATTTTCTCTGCAAAAATTTGTATTGATTAATATTCTTTATTTTTAAGAAATTAAATAATAATATTTTAGAGAGTGAAATAAAAAGAAATAAAACATTATAAGAATAAAATATTAATAATTACGCATATGGCATCTACTAACTTAATTTTTAACATCATATACTAAGGAGGTGTTTGGGATACAATAAAATACTAAAAAACTTTGAAAAATTCTCAAAAATTCTAAAATTTTCTACTATTACACCTATTACAACTCTAAAAAAAATTACATAACTTGAATTCGATTAATAGAATAGTTGTAATTTTTTTTTAATGTGACCACCGTCATACAAGCTACCAAAGAAGACCCATTGCCAATGTTTTTTGAAAAGATTTGAAAATCATTCCGACGGATTACAAAACTGTTTCGACGAATTTCTCTGTAAAAGTCAATATTTTTCACTATTTACGTTTAAAAAACGTGATTTGTCAACAAACACCTAAATATTATTCAAATCACATTTTTCACTGTTTTTTTTGTTGTTTTTGCCGCACCAAAAACCTTCTAAATGCACTCTAAAAATAAATTTAATTTAATTTCGGACTACAATTAAGCATTGGCTTCAATTATCCTATGAGCTTGAAGGACGTCAGAAGATCCAGTAAAAGAAATTAAAAATAGGCAAACGATTACAAAGAAAATTGACAAAATTCCACTCAAGAAATTACCAAAAACCTTATATATATGTATAATATATATTTACATATATTAAAGCCCAAACACGAACAAACGTTCATAAATGCCAAAGAGCAAAAACATAGCCGACGAACCTTGACTGGTCTCAGTGTAGCGTCTTGATGGCTGTCTTTCCGCCGAGAGGGGAAGCAGGCAAGATCGGCCTTGAGAATAGGACGACATCGACGTGCGAAGAAACCAGGCGACGCTGCTGACCAGAGGCAGAAGGAGGATTATCTTTGGCGCTCAAACCCTCGCCAATATCCTCACCAAGGTGCGAATCTTCCTCTCTGATCCTCAATATCTGGCTATGCACGTAAACAATCTTCTTTGGCGTCCAGCGCGTCACCGACCTCGGCGACTCCATCTCCTCCGACGATCCAATACTCTCTTGATCCGTCTCGAGCTCCGTAGCACTACCGAACATCTTCGGCTTCCGGCAATCAACAGAGGAAAACTTCTTGCCGCCGATTTTTTCTTCATTAACAGGCACTTGCGGGGAGAAATTCTCCTCGGATTTCCGGCGATCGGAGCCGGAGTTATCCCCTTCTTGCGAGTCGTTCACAGGGTGTTTCGCGGTCATTTCGACTCGAAAACCAGAGGATCTTGGAGAGGGACAAGATCGATCAAGATGAACCAACAAAGAAGGGCGGCAACACTGCTCTGCTTCCAAGTTCGAATTATGGTACTAGGCGTGAATGATGTGATGGATTAGAGGTATATATATAGGCGGCGAGTGATAGGGTGTCGTTAAAGGATTGCAACAATACTTAGCAAGTGACGCTGTTCTCGCGTAAATGAAGGGGATTTGTGTTGTTGCAACACGTGTCCACCGGTGAGCGAAGCGGAGTCATCTTTGTTGACCGATCGATCTATAACACGTGGCGATTCCAAGCCAGTGCTACCTATCCAATTGGAAGAAAGTTCGGATCATTCATTTTTATGCCACGTCTGCACGCCAGATGGTTGGTTTATCTTTCCTACTGCCACATCACTTGCGGATCCAATTTTTCTGCTCTGTTTGGGGCTCTAATAATCGTCAAAAAATTTTAAAAAAATTTTAAAAATTTCTCTTGGACAAGTCAAGTATCCCTCACCGGCTGGATGATGACAAGGCAATAGAGGAATCAGGAGATCCTTGGATTCTTTGGCTGCAAGTTTCAGTTGGGCGACGAATTGAGCATCTTAAAATATTAACTATGCCATTATAGGAGCCCAAAACGCTTCTCAATTTATTTTCTATGTTATTTTGAATTTTTGTTTTAATTTTAAAAATTTAAAATTGAGTTGAGATTTTGAATTCAGCTAAGATATCATACAATGATTAAGATTTAAATATTTTAATTTATTAAATAAACTTTTATTAAAATTCAAAATTGAAAATATAACTTTTATTTTATGAATCCTCAATTTTTTTCTTTTTTTATTTTCACGAAACCCTAAAATTAAGAGTCACATGAAATGATGAAACTGTGAACTCCTTGTGCAGCACGAGCTCTAGGGTGTGAACACTTCTTATGTAATACGAGTTTCAGGGAATTATAGTGAAAAATTCATTACAGGAACTGTAGTAACAAGATGAACGGTTAGAATTAAATCACCGTGTATTAAATTGAATTAATAAATGCTGATAAGATAAATTAATAAATACAGTTTAATACAATTAATGCATTCAATCTTGACGGTCAATCTTACCACTGTAGCTTTTACAGTAAATTTTTCACTGCAACTCCTGGAACTCTGCTCAGCTCCTGGAACTCATGTAACACGCTTAATTAGTCATAATGTTATTTAATTTCAATTTAACTAGTATTTTTCTGTTAATTTAATTGTGGACTTTGTTGTACTTAAATTTGACTGGTTTAATTGTTATGGGCCGAAATTTGAAATTGGAGGCCATTTTGGTTTGCGTTGGACCTTAACCCACCAAAATAACTCAATCCGTGAACAACCCTAAATTAATATAAAACCCTTTTACCCATATACAAGCACACTTCCTTAAAGCCATCCAAGTTTGGGCCCAAAATCGACGTGAATTAACCACCACGTGTGTCTTCTTAAATGCCCGCTAACCCAAGTATCCTATTGTATGTTTTAGCCTAAAAAACGGATCAGGCATGTTCTTTATCGTGCCTCCTGACCTTGTACCGACTGTCCATGACCTTGTCATGCGAAGACATAAAAGAAAAGCCAAGTACTCTCCTGTTCTTCTGCCCTTACATAAAAAAAAAAAAAAAAAAATTAATTTTGAAAAGATAGAATTTAACAAAAATATAAATATAAATATAAATAAATTACATCTACAAACCCTTAACATTTTTTTCAATAAAGAATTAGAATCTGGAAAGACCAGAAAGAATCAATGCAATTGCGAGACTGAGCAATAGCGAGGGCCGATAACAGGGCTTGGTTCATTCTCCAAGAGAAAGTAGACGCAAAGGTCCGGATGGAATTGCAAGCGTTTGTTTTTAAAAATATATCGGTCAATTTTGATTCTTTTTTTTTTTTTTTTTTCTCTTGATTCTTTTCTAATCGAGATGCACCTTCCAATGATCGGGAAGCAAATTATTAACGGTTGCTAGAATGTTTTTCTTAGTCCGCAACTTGGTCATTGTACTCAGTACCTACATTATTTAAAAGTTACTAGTGTCTTTCTTATTTTAAAATATTATATTAAATCATTTCAGATAAGATTAGTCATTAAAATTTAATATAAAATATCAAGCTAATCAAAATTTTAAATATTTCTCTTATTTTATCTTTTTTTTTTGGGTTATATATTTTGTTAGTTTTCTTTGCAAAAACACCCAAAAAAAATTATGTTTTTATTTATTTTTTTAAATTTTTTTATAAAAAACTGATAAAAATGTAAAAAAGAAAAGAATAAAATAAAAATTATTAAAATTTTTATTATTTTAATATTTTTTATTAAATTTTAATGATTAATATTATTGAAAGAGGTTAACGTTTGATCTTATCGAAAAAGGTCAATGTGAAAAATATTTCAAAATAAAAAAATCTAACTTGTAAATGTTATGAATATTGAAAGTCCATTTGGAGTGATAAAAAATAAAAAAATAATAATTTGAAATGATTTTAAGTATAAAAATATTTGATGTTTCAAACAGAATTTAAAAAAAAAAAAATAATGACATTTTTTTATTTTTGTGATAACAAATAAGATAAAGAAACTGTAAAAATAATTTTTTAAATTTTTTTTTGTAAATTTTTGACTTTTACATGGCAATTAAAAACTATTAAACCAATTTTTTAATTCCGTTTAAACAAATTCAAAAAATTAACATAAAATAATAATAACAATATTCGTTTAAAAATTTTTAACTTATAAAATATAATTATCAAAAAAAATTACGCACTGAATTAATCTCTTTCTAAAATTTTTAATTTTTTAGTAAAATATTAAAATTTTTAAATATAAATAAAAGTAAAAATATATAATAAAGAAATTTAATAATAATAATTTATAGAAGTTATTAAATTTATTTTGTTTTATTTTATTTATTAGCACTCCCTAAGTATAATTATCCAAATCTCAAAGAGTGGTAAATGTAATTTATTCGTAAAATATTAATACAAAATCTAATGGCCAATGGAATGTTAAAAAAAAAAAAAATGTTTGATGAGTGCGCATGGCCCCCTTGGGAGATAAACCCATCCCCTCGAGCTTAAAATGCACTCCACCTGTTTGATGAGTGCATCTTACAGGCCCGCATCAGCATTTAACAGGAGGCATCCGCCACAATTCTCCCTGAAGCAAAGATGTTGGGATTGATCAATCATTCAACCTTTCAGAAATTAATTATGGTTAATCAGTTTCAATTTCTCTCAAGAAATTAGAGACACAAATGCACACAAACTTTTATTATATCAGAATTTGAAAACCATAGACCATTCTGAAATATTCCAGAAACCACAAAACATGCATAAAAAAGATAATTCTGACAATCACAGGAATATAAAACCTGCGATTTGAAAACAGAACTGATTCAAACAGACACAAACACCAAGCTAAAAGTAAGAACCGTCAAGTCTAAACCAATTGAGTCAATTGGCTTCCAACGCATTCAAAGCAGAACAATCTAGTACTCCTCGCCTTCATCATCCTCGCCTTCTGCAGACTCGGCCCCAACCTCCTCGTAGTCCTTCTCGAGAGCAGCCAAATCCTCTCTTGCCTCAGAAAATTCCCCCTCTTCCATACCCTCACCAACATACCAATGCACAAAAGCACGCTTGGCATACATCAGATCAAACTTGTGATCAATCCTCGAGAACACCTCAGCAACGCTAGTCGAGTTTGAAATCATGCAAACTGCTCTCTGAACCTTAGCAAGATCACCACCCGGCACAACAGTGGGTGGCTGGTAGTTGATGCCGCACTTGAACCCGGTTGGGCACCAGTCCACAAACTGTATGGTCCTCTTGGTCTTGATTGTGGCCACAGCAGCGTTCACATCCTTGGGCACCACATCGCCCCTGTACATCAAACAGCAGGCCATGTACTTCCCATGGCGGGGATCACATTTCACCATCATAGAAGATGGTTCGAACGCACTGTTAGTGATCTCCGCAACTGATAGTTGCTCATGATAGGCCTTTTCTGCAGAGATAACAGGGGCATACGAAGAAAGCATGAAGTGGATCCTTGGGTAAGGGACCAAGTTGGTCTGGAACTCATTCACATCAACATTGAGAGCTCCATCGAATCGGAGAGATGCAGTCAGCGAGGAAATGACCTGCACACACAGATTTACCAATTCAGATCCACAATCTCAATGTTGCGGAAAAGCTACAACAAATCGTTTATATACCTGAGAAACAAGCCTGTTGAGGTTGGTGTAAGTGGGTCTCTCGATGTCCAGAGATCTGCGGCAGATATCGTAGATCGCCTCATTGTCAAGGAGCACAGCTACATCAGTGTGCTCCAAGAGGGAATGAGTGGACAAAACACTGTTGTAAGGTTCAACAACAGAGGTGGAAATCTGAGGGGAAGGGTAAACGGTGAAGCCGAGCTTCGATTTCTTTCCGTAATCCACAGAAAGCCTTTCGAGGAGAAGAGATCCCAGTCCAGATCCAGTCCCACCACCAACAGCATGGAAGACCAGGAACCCTTGAAGGCCAGTGCAGTTATCCGCAAGCTTTCTGATGCGATCGAGGCACAGATCCACAATCTCTTTACCAACTGTTATCAACAACCAACAAAAAATTCAAGTATAAGACAAGAAATGTGCCAAAAAATCAAAACCCTAACAGATCTGAAAAAATTTCTTTCTTACTTGTGTAATGGCCTCTGGCAAAGTTGTTGGCGGCGTCTTCCTTGCCGCTGATGAGTTGCTCAGGGTGGAACAACTGGCGGTAGGTTCCGGTCCTCACCTCGTCGATGACGGTAGGTTCCAGATCGACGAAAACAGCGCGGGGGACATGCTTTCCGGCGCCCGTTTCACTGAAGAAGGTGTTGAAGGCGTCGTCACCGCCTCCGACGGTTTTGTCGCTGGGCATTTGTCCATCAGGCTGCAAGATTAAGAAATGCACATCCGAAATTCACAGATCCAATTTAGACAAAGAAAAATAAAATCGAGCAGTGAAGGAAAAAGAGACATTTGCTTGGGATAATCACCTGAATGCCATGTTCAAGGCAGTAAAGCTCCCAACAGGCGTTTCCAACCTGGATTCCGGCCTGGCCAATGTGGATCGAAATGCACTCTCTCATTTTTGTTGGATGGTGGTAAAGCAGAGGGATCGAAAAAGAATTTAAAGAGAGAGAGAGAGAAGAAGAAGAAGAGATCTGGAGAGAGAGAGAGAGAGAGAGAATGCCAAAGACGTATACAAAGACGCCTGAGGCAAAGAGGGATCTGAGAACGAATGTGAGATGCAACCGAAGCGAGGAGGAGCGGTTTGTTTATAGGCAAAAATGTAGGGCTTCTTTGCTATTATTAATTTATTTTAAAATTTATCTAAATTGAGTTGGATCCAGCTGTCTTTTCAGATCTAATATGAGAGGGAGTCCGGCTGTTTTTTAACCGTTGGAGATTTTTTTTGAATTTGAATTTTAAATTTTGAATTTCTTTTTTCCGTATCCATTTCATGATTCAAAGGCTTCCAGCCTCCACTTCTCTTAGGAGCCGTTTGGTGTAATTAAAAAATAAACAAAAAAATTAATTTTATATCTATAATTAACCCATATCATTTTAATGATTAGTTAATTATTTGATAAAAATTTATAAAAATAAAAAAAGTTAAAGATAATTAAAAAATTTTGAGAATATTAGTAAAAATTATAAAATTTTACCAAAATTTAAAAATGTCAATTAAAAAGAAATTAAAAAAATTTGATAAAAATTAATTTTTTTCTTTTGTGTGCGCCACTTTATAATAGTTAATCATGAATTGAATTTAGCAGATTTAACTTAAAAATAAAATAGTGGAGGTTATTTTTTCCTACGATTTATAGAAAACAACAAATTATTATTATTATTGTTGTTTTCTTTTTTTTTTTTGAAAGGTAAATTATTGTTGTTGTTACACATATTCATCAAACACTTTAACATATGTCTTACATACTTCACACAATGTGCCTTGTTTTATTATTAAAAATTGCCTTTGCATAAAAGTATAAAAATATAATTTAATTTGTAAATAATTTGTAAAAATAAAAATCGCTAAATAAAAAATAAGGTGAAATGTAAAAGATAATTTGTGAAGTACTTTTTTCTTTTTTTTTTCTCCTTCTCGATTTTTTTGAATAAAATTATTTATATAGAAATTTCTCAAACAAAGTGAAAACTCAGTTAAAAAAAAAAAAAAAATCGAGAAGTAAACTTTTTTGTTTTTATCAAAATTAATTTTTTATTAATAACGCTATATTTATTGTAAATATTAATAAGTTTATAAAAAATTAATAAAATGTTAAATTACGAAATTTTATCAGAATCAATTCCCATTAATATTCTTAAATGCGTTGCATTCTTGTATTAGCTCCATAGGTAATGGACATCCATCCGTATTAGTTACTTGATCAAAATAATAATTTGAGAGGGATAAATAGTTTAGAGAAAAAATGTCAAGACGAATTACTCAATCTTGTGATTAGAAAAAAATTATAATGAAATTATTATAAAATTCATTATTATTAAATTTCTAAATTTAAGAGTACGTGAAAATCTTATTTTTATGATTATCTGTCTATTTTGTTTCTTTTTTTAATGCCTTCACCGCCAAATACAATTTTAATCAACTTTATTCGGTGTAAATCATTAAAAAAAAACAAAAATCAAATCAAATCAAACATTTAATTTATGCACAATTGTTACTTGTTACGGAAAGATAAAGAGAAAACAAAAGCAGAGGTTTTTTTTTTTTTTCTCCCATTAACCCTACAAACGCAAAATTGGTGAAAAAAAATAATAAATTTAGACATTTTGAACTTATATTAAGGCGTGTTTGAAATGATAAAAAATGAGATAAATTGAGATAAGTTATGGACTCGTAATTGGTATATTTTCGGTGCCGGGATGTCTAACCAAAAGACACTCTCTCTGAATTTTTTCCCCCAGAGCAGTGTACGTACTTATTTGGATTTTTTAAGAAATCAACAACTTTCTGTAATTCCAATTTGGCTTGGTCGGCACCGACCACATCGGTGAATGTGATTTCGGTCTTCAAAACTTCCTGGAGCTTGGATTTCGATACAGTGGCTCGTCGAGCCCGCCTCGACCACCTGGACCTCACTGTGCGCGACGGAAGAGAATGAAGAGTCTGGCGAAGGCAAGGAAAGGGAATAGCAAATTGAACAAGCAGTTCCCGGAATCGCACTCCGACACTGATATATCGACCCCGTTCATGGCCAAAATGTTGATGAGGACCGGGTAATTCGAGACAATCACGATGACTCGGCGACTGTCCACGACTGTTAGTTGAACGGATTTCAGTGTGTCTATCAATCGATCCATCAGGGAATCAATTAATGGCAGAGAAGAGTTTCAAGTACGTGATCATTGGTGGTAGCGTTGCCGTTTTGAGTATCGTTTCATGGCTCACTCAGTTAATTTTGGACTTGATTTTTTGTTTTGAATATGAATCGTAAGTTAGATCAATATCAGTGGCACGGAGATCTGAGATTTGAATTCACTCAGTTTTGGATTCGATTCTAGCGTTTAGAATACAAATTGCGAGTTAGATTGATGTAAGTTGTTTCGACGTATTTGATTACTAGTTAACGCCCGTGCAAGGCACGGTTATCTGTGCAATCTCTCACAACCTTCCCCTACTCACCTCTTTCTCTTTTCTTCTCTCATTTTATCTCTCTTAATGTTACATAGGACAATTGTCCCATCCGACCGACCTCCGTTACTGCCAGATTACCTGATTATTTGGTGTGAAAGATATTAAAAAACATCAATTTGCTTACACGTAGCTTGATTGAAATATTCACGATAGTTTCCTAATAATACATTTAAGAAACGAAAATGATTGGGTAAATCACTGAA
>JAVXUM010000002.1:1312934-1328410 GCA_035590655.1 Pouteria glomerata
GAGTTTTCTTTTAAAAAAAAAAAAAAAAAAGGGGTTCCATTTTAAGCGAGAATAAACATATTTTACAAAGAACATGGGCTAAGCTTTGCAGTTTCCACCTTATTTATAAGTACACTTACGCCGCTGTCTCGTTGCCCTCACTTTCTTTCTCAGTTTGTTTGACTAGAAGTCATAGGACTTGTACCATCCCACCTCTCTCTCTTCTCTCTCTCTTTTCTGGTCTTCTTCTCACTTTCGTAGCCTGGTTCCGGCTAAGGAAGCTCTGATGGACTCCCCTCCCTCCCTCGCCCAATCTCTCTTCTTGTTCTTGGACCCGTAAAACCCACCTCACATTTTCAGCTGTTCGATCGAGATTCGAGACAATTAAAAAAACCAAAAAAAAAGAGTGTCTCTCAGATCTCTCTCTCTTTCTCTTGCTCTGCTGTTATTGAGGCGTGTTCTCGATCTCATATCGCTACTCTAATGGTGAAAATCCCAGAAACGAAGATCACCCATTAAACTAGACACAAACACAGACTGCGTTGTATTTTTTGTGGCGCTTTTTCGCGACTCTCTTGTCTGTCAGTGGGCGGTTGAAGATTGTTACTTTTATTGCATAAATGGCAGAGACTACGGAGGCTGCGAAAGCAATGCCGGAGGTGGATAAGAAGAAGGAGCAGAGTCTTCCGTTTTATCAGCTCTTCTCATTCGCTGACAAGTTCGACTGGCTTCTCATGATCTCCGGTAGCTTGGGAGCTATTGTTCATGGCTCTTCCATGCCCGTCTTCTTCCTTTTGTTCGGCCAAATGGTCAATGGCTTTGGCCAGAACCAATCTGATTTGAAGACGATGACCCATGAAGTTTCAAAGGTGCCCAATCTTCCAATATGCTTTTTTGTCTTTCAAATTTCAATTATCTTCCCCAACAATTTCTGTATTGATTCAACATTTCAGATCTGATTCTTTTTTTTTTTTTTTTTGAATCTTGTTAAATGCAGTATGCTTTGTATTTCGTCTATCTTGGGTTGATTGTATGCATATCCTCCTACGCAGGTGAGCTCTAATCTATATTTAGTACCGACCACTTTTATAAACTTAGCTCAACAGTTCGAACATTGATTAGTGTTCAATGTTCATCAAATGCTTGGCCGGTTCACCATCGGTTGGGATTGCACATGGTTTCTGTCGTTTTGTTCTTTATTGCAATAGTTAATTAGTATTATAAATTTGAGTACTGATCTACTATGAGAAAAGTTAGTGTAATTACATATATGAGCTAAATTTTATTTTCTTGGAAAATTATGATTTGGAAACAGAGATTGCTTGTTGGATGTATACTGGGGAGAGGCAAGTGGGCACATTAAGGAAGAAGTATTTGGAGGCAGTGTTGAAGCAGGACGTTGGGTTCTTTGACACAGATGCCAGAACTGGGGATATTGTTTTCAGCGTCTCAACGGACACCTTGCTTGTCCAAGATGCCATTAGTGAGAAGGTTTCCTCTCTCTCTCTCTCTCTCTCTCTCTCTCTCTATATATATATATATATATGCATATATCTTCTTCCCGCTATCATTTATATTCTGAAAGGGGTAACGGCTTTTATACGTCTCTTTCCTCCCTTTTTCATTTGTTATCTCAATTCTCAAGGGGTAACGGCTTAATCTAGCATATGGAAAGTCTGGTGCTAAATCAGCAAAATGCTCATCAGGGTGGTTGCCTTTCCATTAATGAGGGTCCGGGTCACCTCGTTGATGGTGATTTGCGTTACCCACTTTCCATGCTCTCAAACGAACCCTCCAAATTTCTCCTATTTGTTATACAATTTTGTGTGTATATATATATTGGTGTCTATGAACTCTGACAATGGTTGAATTTTTCTGTTATTCTTCTGGGAACTTTAGGTCGGGAACTTCATCCACTATCTATCAACATTTCTGGCTGGACTGGTGGTTGGTTTTGTTTCAGCATGGAAGTTAGCTTTACTTAGTGTGGCAGTGATTCCGGGAATCGCCTTTGCTGGGGGCTTGTATGCTTATACTCTCACTGGTCTCACATCCAAGAGTAGGGAATCTTATGCAAATGCAGGCATAATTGCTGAGCAGGTTAGATCTTTGCTGATCCGCGGATTTTTTATTTTTTTTCAATTGCATAGTTGATGGTGTGTTTAGTCCTAACATTCTTCTGTTTGCTTGGCTGTTCTTTTCCTTCTTTTACATCATTGTTTTGTCTGATAGTGAAATAAGGAAAATGTTTAGCAAACAAATAAAAAAAAAGAGGATAACCCTCAGAGAGAGAATCTCTCTTGATTTGTGCCACGCATACCGGTTCTCAATATATACAGCACTAAGTCATGGACTTGCATAGCGGCAGAGATTCGGACCCATATTCAAAAACTGAGCAGCGGAGATTCAGACTCACATCCAAAAACTGGATACAGTTTGTTTAATTGAAGAGGCTCGTCTTGCTAATATTACTACGCTTTGCTTTGAGAGGCTGGTCCCAAGAGTTGATAGAGATATGATTTGAACTTGGAACCTTGGGGTAGTAAACTCTAAAGTTTCAGTCCTAAGCTATCTCACCTAATCCTTGGGTTTGAAAATCTTTAGCATATACAAATTTTACAAAAAAAAAAAAAAAGAAATAGATAAATTAGACTGGTATTTTTGTAATTATAAGCTATAATGATGGGTTCTTTTTTCCTTTCATTTGGTAACTAATTATTTATTTATTTATTTTTATTGACGTTATGACCCAATAAGTAAAGGCATGGTACAAACTTATAATTGCACGCAATATTTATATATTGGTATAATAAATATATGAATCCTTGTGGATCAAATGATGCCCCTAACATGTGCTACAGTCATAAAAGGTCCTTAGCCTTTTTCTTTTACGATTGCATATGATTTAAACCGTTTAAACTTTATCTTTAGTTTTTAATGTCATCCTTTTAACTTCTTTTTCATTTTATTTTTTTATTTGAGCCATCAAACATTCACAATGAAGTCAAAACAGTCCATCTCTCGATCACTAATGGAATATGTGAGAATATTGAAAGAAAGTTAAATGTAGCAGCTTTGTCGCTTCCTTACTAAATGTAAGGGTTACGTGGGATTTGGATTTATACAATGTTATACAATTAGAAAAATTTATTAAAAATTATTAATTAGAATAACGTGTTCTATCAATTTAAAACACTAAACCTATCGAACTACACTTTAATTACAAGACAGCCACTGCGTTGTACTTCTTAGCGGATCTGCATGAAAAAAATAAAAAATAAAAATATCATTTTTCTGTTGATTAAACGTATTTTAAACTTATAAAAACTTTATTGCTCGGAGTAGGCCATTGCACAAGTTAGGACTGTTTACTCATATGTTGGGGAGAGCAAGGCCCTCAATTCCTATTCAGATGCAATACAACACACATTGAAGCTTGGATACAAGGCTGGGATGGCCAAAGGGCTGGGGCTTGGATGTACTTATGGAATAGCATGCATGTCGTGGGCACTTGTCTTCTGGTATGCTGGTGTTTTTATCAGGGATGGACAGACTGATGGAGGGAAGGCATTCACAGCCATATTCTCTGCCATTGTTGGGGGCATGTAAGATCAGAGACCAACACCTCTTGTTCTTCAATAAATGGCCCTATTCATGATTATATGTATTAAGAAAAGAAAATTGATTGTTACAGGAGCTTAGGCCAATCATTTTCGAATCTTGGGGCCTTCAGTAAAGGCAAAGCAGCTGGATACAAGTTAATGGAGATTATCAAGCAGAAACCCACAATTGTTCAAGACCCTTCTGATGGGAAGTGCTTGGATGAGGTTAGCGGGACCATAGAATTCAAAGATGTGACCTTCAGCTACCCATCAAGGCCTGATGTTATCATATTCAGGGATTTCTCAATTTTCTTCCCTGCCGGTAAGACAGTAGCAGTTGTTGGTGGTAGTGGATCTGGAAAAAGCACCGTTGTGTCCTTGATTGAAAGGTTCTATGATCCTAATCAGGGTAATTACAAGATTTCTCTAATGTTAAAAATGTAAAGCGTTTAGTATACCATAAATGATTTTACTGTTGTGCTTTAATTGGCTGAATAGGGCAAATTTTACTTGACAATGTGGATATAAAAACACTACAATTAAGATGGCTGCGTGATCAAATTGGTCTGGTAAATCAAGAGCCCGCTCTCTTTGCAACCACCATACTCGAGAACATACTCTATGGAAAGCCTGATGCAACAGTGGCCGAAGTTGAAGCTGCCGCTTCAGCTGCCAATGCCCATAGTTTCATTACCTTGCTTCCTAACGGGTATAACACACAGGTTGGTACACATTCCGAGTCAACTTACAAGCATGAGGTTGTTTTGTTTGTGTATCAAACCTATTGATTGATTATGCTTTTCCATCCCAACCCAGGTGGGAGAAAGAGGAGTCCAACTCTCTGGTGGTCAGAAACAGAGAATAGCGATTGCAAGAGCTATGTTGAAGGACCCAAAAATTCTGCTCCTTGATGAAGCAACTAGTGCCCTCGATGCAGGTTCTGAGAGCATTGTTCAAGAAGCTCTAGACCGTCTCATGGTTGGAAGAACCACAGTAGTAGTTGCCCACCGGCTCTCCACCATAAGAAATGTCAATTCAATTGCAGTCATACAGCAAGGACAAGTCGTGGAGACAGGAACCCATGAAGAACTAATTTCAAAATCTGGACCCTATTCTTCCTTAATTCGATTCCAAGAAATGGTAGGAAATAGGGATTTCTCAAATCCTTCTACACGTCGCTCGCGCTCTTCTAGACTTAGCCATTCGTTGTCCACAAAATCTCTCAGCTTGCGCTCTGGCAGCTTGAGGAATTTGAGCTATTCCTATAGCACTGGTGCAGATGGTCGGATTGAAATGGTCTCCAATGCTGAAACAGAGAGGAAAAACCCAGCACCACATGGGTACTTTTGCCGGCTTCTCAAGCTGAATGCTCCGGAATGGCCCTATTCAATAATGGGCGCTGCAGGATCCATTCTGTCTGGTTTCATTGGACCAACATTTGCTATAGTAATGAGCAACATGATTGAGGTTTTTTACTATAGAGATCCGGCGAGCATGGAGAGGAAGACAAAGGAGTATGTTTTCATCTACATTGGTGCTGGTCTTTATGCTGTTGTTGCCTACTTGATCCAGCATTACTTCTTCAGTATCATGGGAGAGAATCTCACTACAAGAGTGAGGAGAATGATGCTTGCAGGTACAAGTCCCGGCCTCTTTTCTTTGCCATTTTCATTGCAAAGATTCTGGCGATCGCGCTACTCAATTTCAGTCTCACTAACCACATTTGTTTCCAGGAATTTTGCTGACTAAAAGACCCAAAAAAAAAAATGAAGAAACTGACATTTCTATTACATCTATATCATTGTTACTAAAGAATTGATCCATTCAAATTGTTTCATGTTTATGTTAGCAATTCTGAGGAATGAAGTTGGATGGTTCGATGATGAAGAGCACAACTCGAGCCTTGTGGCAGCCCGGCTAGCCACAGACGCTGCAGATGTGAAATCAGCCATTGCAGAGAGGATCTCTGTTATTCTGCAGAACATGACATCCCTTCTCACTTCATTCATAGTTGCATTCATAGTGGAATGGAAGGTTTCTCTTCTCATCCTGGCCACATTCCCTCTCCTTGTTCTAGCCAATTTTGCTCAGGTAAGCACAAAATTCTTCATTCCCATTTAAATGTGAAAAATACTATTTTGTCACTTTTTGAACAAAAATATCAGCTTAAAATTTTAATTAATCGATCTACTGTTGTGCTATTTTCCTTTTTAATAGAATAACATTACTCTTTAGTTGCACCTTCAATGTCACAAAATGCTAGCACTCTGTTAGGTGTGGGTTGGCCAAAAAGTCCAACGAGGGTATTGTGGGTAAATGAAAGTTTTCAATCATCTTATTCGGAGTGGTCAGTTTTCACTGTCTTTGTTTGGATCTCAGGAATCTTACTACTCTGTTTCTTATTATAAAAAGACAAAAGACCCACTACCAACGCTTGCAATAAAGACACTTCACAGCCTGGTGCACTGCACGTGCCTCCTCCAATTCGGGTGCATTAATATTCGAAACTCACATACTACCCAAAATATAATAAACACGAATACGAAGAATTCGTAGCCATTAACAGTGAAGAAAAGAATAGCAAAGATTCCATTATCACCCATCAACTTCAATGCTACCGAGAGCAGAGACTCTCTGTTTTCTTATTCAGAGTTATTTCTCGAGACTCTAATTCTTTCTTGGACCATTTTATTTTTTGATCTTCTCAGTCAAAACTCTTGGGTTGCCTTGTGCTTTTCACCATTCTTCTCACACTGGTCCTCGTTTTACAATCACCGCGGACACTGCATCCCATGCCATAAATAGACCCAACTAAATGCAGAGACAGAACCCAGACTTCTTATTGTTGTTTTTAGTCTGTTGCGAGGGGTTCAAGGGATTCTTGACCCGTGATCGTTTTATGCATGATGTATATATACAAGCCCATAATTTTGTATATAAAAATATGCTTTGGCATATGTTATCTTCTACCTCCTGCGGCTTCTGCACTTTTTTTTTTTTTTTTTTCAACTGGTCCTTCTGTATTATTTTTCACGGGAGATTGTCAGGTCTCCAGTCTTTGGTGCAATGAATTGCCAGTCTTTTAACATGTGCGGATGTCATAACGTGCACCCCCACGGCGTATTTTGGATACAGCCGAGCACGGTTGCAATGACAATTGCTTCTGTACACACAGTGTAATAAATCTTACGCATGCTACTTCTACAGAAGATGAACAGTGAATTGGATTGATAGGCTCAAAGGAAGTGTATAAATATCACTGTCCCAAACTTGTCCATACTTGAGGAGGACCACCCCATTCTATTCAGTTGTTATGAGTCCGGTACTGAAGCTGCAGGGGCATGGTTAAGTGATCAAACCAAACTCAAATTCATACCCAATTAACGCAGTACGCACCATTATCAATTCATTGTAATAAATGAAGTATTAATGATGGTGGTTGAAATATTTTATTGTTTGAGGCGGGTTTGGTGCAATGTTATTCAGTCACTTCAGCTGGGTAGGTGGGGTTATCATCTTCGGCTAAAGTGGCCGTATCTTGCCATACTGATTAGCGGCTGTTGTTACAAATATATAATCTCATATTATATGTATATAGGATTTAATAATTACGAATTCATGATAAAAATTCTAGCAGAAGGTCATTTTTTAACATTTAGGAGCAAAGATCATCTAAATTTGTAAGTGAGCTCGAATACAAGACTCATTAGCCATGATAACTCCCCATTTGTTGTTTTTGCCTCTTATGATCCATTTAATTGTCTACGATTGACCCTAATGTGTCCTGCCAGTTAATTCCGTATTTTTTATTTTTTATTTATTTTTTTTGGTGGGCATTGCGCAGCAACTGTCTCTCAAAGGGTTTGCTGGAGACACAGCCAAGGCTCATGCTAAGACTAGCATGATTGCAGGGGAGGGAGTTAGCAACATTCGAACTGTCGCAGCCTTCAATGCCCAAAACAAGATCCTCTCCCTTTTTTCCCATGAGCTCCGGGTACCACAGGCCCGAAGCCTTCGCCGCAGCCAAATGTCTGGCTTCCTATTCGGCCTCTCTCAGCTTGCTCTCTATGCTTCAGAGGCTCTCATTCTCTGGTACGGAGCCAACCTTGTTCGTAAAGGAGTCTCCACTTTCTCAAAGGTTATCAAGGTTTTTGTGGTCTTAGTCATCACAGCCAATTCAGTTGCTGAAACTGTGAGCCTCGCCCCGGAGATCATCAGGGGTGGTGAAGCTGTTGGCTCTGTATTTTCCATTTTAGGCCGTTCGACTAGGGTTGACCCAGACGATCCAGAGGCTGAACCGGTCGAATCAATCCGAGGGGAGATTGAACTTCGCCATGTTGATTTTGCATACCCATCACGCCCCGATGTTATTGTGTTCAAGGACTTCAACCTCAGAATCCGAGCGGGCCAGAGCCAAGCGCTGGTTGGAGCCAGTGGTTCCGGAAAGAGCTCTGTCATTGCCCTGATTGAACGATTCTATGATCCTATGGCTGGGAAAGTTATGATAGATGGGAAGGACATCCGAAGATTGAACTTGAAGTCCCTCAGGCATAAAATCGGACTGGTTCAACAAGAGCCAGCTCTATTTGCAGCAAGCATATTTGACAACATTGCTTACGGGAAAGATGGAGCAACGGAAGCAGAGGTGATTGAAGCAGCCAGGGCAGCAAATGTGCACACATTTGTTAGTGGTCTGCCGGAAGGTTACAAAACCCCGGTTGGAGAGAGAGGGGTTCAGCTTTCTGGGGGGCAAAAACAGAGGATCGCAATTGCGCGAGCAGTTCTGAAGGACCCAACAATTTTACTGCTAGACGAGGCTACTAGTGCACTCGATGCAGAGTCCGAGTGTGTACTACAAGAAGCCCTGGAGAGGCTGATGAGGGGGCGAACCACTGTGGTTGTGGCTCACAGATTGTCGACAGTAAGGGGCGTGGACAGCATTGGAGTAATTCAAGATGGGCGCATTGTGGAGCAAGGCAGTCACTCTGAGCTAGTCAGCCGAACAGAGGGGGCTTATTCTAGGCTCTTGCAGTTGCAGCTCCATCACACATGAAGAAAGTTTTGATTTTTAGGACATGGGTCTGTGTTGGGTGGGAAATTGTGTTTGGGGGGTCCCTTTAACCTAAATTTGCTTTTCATTTTTTTCCCTCTTGAATGATGGTAGTTTGTAGATATATGGTGATGCGAAAGAGAACCTTTTTTTTTTTTTTTTCCCTTTTTTTATCTATCCAAGAACTGCTCCATTCCCAATTGAGATGCATATGTTATATTATTAATATCAATGCATTGCTGCTTATCTTATGGCGTGTGCTTGTCTCTACAAACTTTCCAGCTCTTGGGGGTTCCTTTTCTTGCTCTTCCTTTCCTCTTTGCAATGTGATCTGCGCCATTAAGATGAGGGCAACTTTTTCTTGGTCACCCACGTGGACCGATATTGGACAGTTAAACACCAAAAAGCTAAGGCAACATTTATGCTTCTAATAAACTGGAGACACAAGATGGTTTGAATTATTGCACTGAAGCAAGAGAAGGATATATCAATTTATAATATAGAAGCTCAAGAATGCATGGTTAAGAGCCAAGAGGACCCTACAAAGAGCAATCTTTAATGGGCTAACTTTCCGTTTCCTCGTCTCTTTGCAAAGTGGGCCAATTTGAAAGTTCTATCAGCAAAAGTAATCAGATGGTATAGAACACTTGTATGTTAATTCAAAACAATAAACTTATAAAAATATACTTTAATTATATCAACTCCCCATCCCCTTCACATATCAGATCTTGGGAGTAAATTTAAGTTTTGACACCAATAATGGGTGGTTTTAGATTTATCTCAACTCCAAAAACTATCTTCTAAGATAAGGTTTTTCCTCACACTTGTATACTGATCACCAATCATTTTCACAACCGATGTAAGAACATCCCAACAGTACATACAAGGAAAGTTTAGCTGTTAACCGCGCAACTCATTGATTCTATGCCACTGAGGGGAAAAGGAAAGAGAAAAGCAGGGGATGTGGAGGAGGAGCAGGAGCAGAGAAATGGGAGTCATGAGAAGAAGGAATGGAGGTAAAGAATTAGGGGCCCAGAAAGACAACTCACAGGAAAGCATTATTATCTATCTTCCGTGCAATTTATATGTGTGCCTACAACCGATTAGCATGTTAGGTACTGCTGTGGCTGGATCCACAAAAGATTAAATTAATTTTGTAGCTCTGGATTTTCTTTCTCAAACCGGATATTATCACATCAATGAATGAAAGTTGCATTATTCATTGCACCCGTGCCATTATATTTGTCACTTACATATCAGTGGCAGACACTGAATGATGTGAAAGTCGCAGCAGAAAATAAAATCTTAAATAAATCACTCTGGCAAATTTTGATTGGAATAGTTTTTGAGGCATGCATTTTTTACAACCCTTTTTGGGTAATGAAAAAGGGCAATTGTTGAAAGACGCGTGTGTGTATATATATATATAAATAGAGGACACTAAATTGGGCAGGAAGCGTTCACATTAGAAGTGGGTGGACGGTAGAATCCGGAGAGGGGCAAGTCACATGGTTAATTGAAATTCAAAAAAAGAGTTCAGCACAGCAGAGGCAGAGTTGGCCTTTTGTCCAGCTAATTAAATAAGCCGTGCAGTGCAGAAGTGGCCCCTTGGCCCTCAGCTGCATCTTCATTTTTGGACTCTTATCACCAGTCCACGTCCTCCCCTCCAGTTTCTCTCATTGCTGTTGATGGGCTCGAGTGATGTATATAATTGAGCGCAAGGCTACCAATATTTGACTGAGTTGCCTAAATCTGAAAGCTCCAGCTCAATTTCCCAGTCCGTATCACGTTGTTTTCGGCCAGATACTGTTTGATAGCTTTCCAAGGCCTGCATAGCATTGATTTTATGCGCCGATAACTACAAATTTTTATTCATTTTTATAACTCCAAACACTGCTTGCACTTCAAAATAGGTTATTATTCCAATGTGATGCATGCATTTTTCGAAAGTTTTGTAATACATGTTATGACATATTTAATTATTTAATTATTTTTTATTTAATTATATAATTGAAAAAATTTTAAATTTAAGTAGTTGAAATTCTTAAAATTATAAAATTTTCTAAACAAACTTAAAAATTTTATTGAGTGAGGGCAAAATTAAACAAAAAATAAGTATTAAAATTTTTTTAAATAACAAACAAATAGAGACAAAAATAAAAATTAAATATTTTCAAAACATTATATTTCATCTCTTGAAAAATTATGAAAAAAAGTAATAAAAAGTACATAATGACTTTTTAATTGATTGACAATAAAAAAAAATATCTCAAATATATTTAAAAGGATAATTTTTTATTTCAATAGAGGTTATTTTATATATCATACATTAAAAATAATAAAAAATTAATATAGCATATATAAAATTTTTCCATCCCCTCGACAAACATAATATAACATATATAAAAATCCGCCGGTGCTTCTCGACAAACATATAAATTCAAAAGAGACGAACAAAAAAACATTAACTGTCATACGTATAATCCAATTAAAAGAACAAACCAAAAAAAAAAAAAAAAAAATCTATATAGGAAACTGAAAATATTAATATGATTTAGAGTAATTGCAATACTATATACATAGACACATTGAGATGCTCAAGAACCATTGATGGAAAAAAATTGAAGATGTGCTTGATTATAGGTTATGGAATTAGTGATTGTAATTGATTCATTTAAACTCTGTTTGGTAACATTTTTATTTTTTATTTTTTTATATTTTTAAAATTTTATAAATTTGCGGTAGAAACATATTTATTAAATCTGTTTATGTTTTTTTATTTTCAAAAAAATAAAAACTTAAACAAAAAAAATATTTTTACTGTTTTTTGTTTTGTTGCAAACATTTTATCAATTTTAAAACTTTGTTCATTTTTGTAACATCATATTAAAATAAATTATGTTATTCAAATATTTTGTTTGAATAAATTATTTTAATAAATAATATAATTAAATTTAATTAATTATATAAATTAATTTGTAATATATATTATTAAATTATTTTTTAAAAATAATAAAACTAAGTTAATTAATTAGATTTAATTTAATAATTAATTTGATATAATATAATATTTAATTTAATCTAAATATATATTATTAAATTAATTTTAATAAATAATAAAAAGTAAATTATTTAATTTAATTTATAAATTAATTATTATTAAAATATTTTTAATAAATATCATTATTAAATCAAATTATTTATGAATTAATTATTTTATTTATATAAAATATATTTTATTAAATTATTTTAATGAATAATTTAATTAAATTAATTAATTTAAAATTAAGTAATTCAATTTAATTTAATTTAATAATTAATCAAATTTAATTATTTATTTAATGTGAAATATATTTTATTAAATTGTTTTCAATAAATAATATAATTAAACTTTAATTAATATATTTTTTATTTACTAAATTAAATGATATAATGATTAAATTTCATTCAATTGTTTTTAACGAATAATATATTTAATTACATTTATTGAATTAAATGATTTTTAATGAATAATGTAATAGATTAATTTAATTAATTTTTATTAAATTCAATTAATTTTTTAAAAACTAATAAAATTAGATATTTTTTAAAAATAAAAATTTAATAATTATAAACAAAAATATAATTTCATTTTTCATTTTAGAAAGAAAAAAATAATAACAAAAAATAAAAAATAAAACAGATAAAGATAAATAAAAAATAATAGTTGTTACCAGACAACCTTTTATTAATAATGATTGTGATCAATTTTCTACAAATAGCATACCTAGAATGGGTCGACTGCTGTTAGTTTAAAGGTTTATCTTTCCCATTTGCATAGACCACTCATCACCAATAGAAGAAAGTTTTTCCCCATATTTAGCTTCTTTTTCAAGATGTGCTACCGATCACGTAGGGGATAATATTGATGATACGTCTGGTCCATGAGAGGCCAACTAGCTTTCAATAATGAAGAGACACATTAATGGCAGTTTATTTGCTTTAGTATTATAACTTATAAAATTCACGGTCAAGATTGTCTGAGTGAGCTTCATCAACAGTGCAAACGATAATGCAGTGTCTTGTCTCCTAAATATATACTTGATAGAGAAAGAGATAAGACTCTTGCTTTTCTTTCTATATTGATCATCATGATAAGACGTGAATATAATAATAAATAAATAAATAAATAAACTGCCTTTGGCTAGTTTGTATGCGACCATTGAGTTCTTAATTGCTACAGAGTGTTTGATTTGAACCATAGCTACTGGCTATAGCTAGAGAAAGTCAAGTCCATCACCATAATTCTGCCGAAATGCTTGATAAACAAGGGAGCCCTTGCTGACCATCGGATGAGAATTGAACCCATCACTTGCAAGAGGGAGAAAATTTCACCACACTCCCTTATTGTTTGGCCGTCACCTCAGTGGAAAAAGAAGAGGTTTTCCAACTTTTCCCTCGATTCCAAACATAACTTGAAATGAGAACAGGGCCAAACATGGAGCCCTCAAATGGACCCAGACAGGCAAGCCGAGTACTGAAATTACCCGACATGGGTATTGGAAGAGTTTTTGTCCAATGGCTTAATTATTCTTCTTGTTTACAAATATTAAAATTGATTTGGTTAAAAATAAAAGACATTGAAATTTTGGACTGTCAATAGTCCTTTTTATTTTTATTTTAAAAAAAAAAAAAAAAGAAAGAAAGAAAGGAGAAAACTTACTTGAGTTTTCAGAGAGGCGGATGGCAGATCCGACCCAGAGAAAATCGAATTGGGCGTTTCTGTTCACATAGAGTTTTGTGGAAATACTTCACAGTCCGGTTTTAATTTGTTTCAGGCTTTCTGCAGGACCAAGCCGATTTATTTTAAATCTGATCAGAATTTTATTGAGCTGGAGAAAATGTAGTCCAAAAGCTCAGGGTAATGCCTAAATCCTAATGGCTAATGCGTTGCATTGAGGTTGTGAGATTCTGGGCCCAGGCCCATATAAAAAACTCTTTTTCTCTGTGTCCTCTTAAACATTTTAGAAGAACGAATGAGGCCCAATGATGTGGTCCGTATTCAGGCAAAACTTGTTCTCAGGCTCTCACCAATTGACTAAACATTCACGCAGCCTGCCCGGTGTGGTTCGGCCTTTCCTTAATAGCCCAATATGATTGCTATCAAAACAAAGGAATTTCCATCATAAACCCATCACCGGTTGGGTTCCACACACACACACACACACACACAAAGGCCCTGATCCATTGGGTTGAGTGACTACCCCGCTTACATGTTGCTTGTAAGGGTGTTTGATTTGTTAAAAAAATAAATAAATAAATAAAATTTAAAAATTAATATAAACGTTACATGTAATTAAATTTAATTAAAAAATTAATAAAAATTAGAATTTTTAGGAAAATATACGTGCGTTGCATGTATATTTTTGTTCTTTTGTATATTTAAATTTAAAAAATAAATTAATAATAAAAATAAAAATATTATTTTTAAAAAATAAAACTTACATTAAAATCTTTATATTTTTTTCATATTAAGTTATGTTACAATTTTATTCATATTTTTAAATGAAATATCTATTTCTTTCACTTTATCGTCTTTCTTATCTATGTGACTAATCCTATTTTCAAGTATATTTGTCAACAACAATTTTGTACAATTTATTCATTATGTTAATACCAAAATTTTTAATAATACAAATATATTTTTAAATTAAAACCGAGCTGTATTAATATAAGACTTGATTTTTTGAATAATCTTTTCCATATAAGATAAGTCTTTTTTTTTTTTCTTTTTTGCTACTTATCCATGAAAATGATTAGTTTTATGGTGATTTTAAAAATTTTTCATTTTATAAGAGTCTGATTCGTTTTATTGAAATTGTATCATTCTTGAAACAAATAAGGGTTATTGTTAATATTCATTTAAAATTTTTCATATCCATTATTGTACAATAATATTTTTATATTAAATAAAAAATAAATTAAAATTTAAAAAAATTTTACCTAGTATATTTTAATAAACAAATTTAAAAATAACCTTAAGAAGAGACTTTTATCGGAATTTAATATACAAAAACTATAAATTTTAACAATAATAAAAAAAAATATAATAAAATCTAGAAAATTATAGAAACAATCACATTAAAGAATTACAATAAATTTAAGAAAAAATTATACTTTGTATTTTTGAATGAACAATTTGAAAAATATAGTAAAGAATAAATTTTTCTTGAAATCTGATATGTAAAAAATTAGAATTTTATCAGTAATAAAAAATATAATAAAATTTAATATTAACAATCACATTAAAAATAGAATGAAATTTAAAAAAGTCAAACTTAAAAATTAAAAATTTAAGTACGTACCAAGTAAATCACCAAGTTGAAAAAAATGAAGTAATGAAAATTTTCAAAGAAATTTGAAAGAAAAAAAATTTGCCATCTATTTATAAATTTTGCATATAATAAAGTCCTATATTATTTAGATTAGAATAACTTTTTAATCGAACTAAAAATTTAGATCCTCTTAGTAAACAGAATAATTTTATATTTTTTTTATTTTAAGTTCTGTTCATAGTTTTGGACTTAATAATTTTTTAAATTTTTTATGTACTTTTTTATTTTTTTATATTTTTTTGTTTCATTGGCCTATTTTTTCGGTCAATGAAACTATCAATTCACAATACTTTGATATTTTGTGAAATATCAATACCATAATAACTCCAAAATTTTAAAATTTTAATGTATTATTATTAGGGGGTGTTTGGGTGTGTACTTTATTCTGAAAAATTTTAAAAATCTCTGAAAAATTTTTTTAACTTATCTCACTGCACGCCTTACGAACTCACAATTTATCTCATTTTATCT
>JAVXUM010000002.1:1328510-1340347 GCA_035590655.1 Pouteria glomerata
CTTACTTTAAGAGTTGAATCAAGAGCCTTAAAGATAAAATTACAAATTATACTTACTTTAAGAGTTGAATCAAGAGCCTTAAAGATAAAAAATTAACAATTAGACCAACTCACCAAGGATTTAATTTGTATAAAATTTCTAGATAAAATTTAAATATATTAAAAAATTAAAGTAGATTCTCCCTTATTATAATAATTATATATATTTATAATATTTATATAGAATATATTTATATATATATTCATTTATAAATAAATATTTGTATATTTTTATAATATATATTTCTATATATTAAAAAACTGAGGAGGAATATATAATATTTATATAATATATATTTAAATATAAAATATTTATATAAGGTTCTTAGATAATATTTATATATATTTAAAAGTTGAAGTAATAAATATATATAAATATTGTATATTTTAATATATACTATATAAATATGTAAATTTTTATTGATAAATAAATATATGTAAATATATTCTCATAAATATTATAAATATATATAAATATTATGTATTTTAATATATATTATATATTCTCTCTTATTTTTAATATATAAATATATATAAATATTATAAATATATGAAAATATTATAATGGGTGAAAATCTACTTCAATTTTTTAATATATTTAAATTTTATCTAAAAATTTTATATAAACTAAACTCTTGGTGAGTTGGTTTAGTTATTAGTTTTCTATTTTAAAGTTCTTAATTCGATTCCTATTGGAAGTGTAATTTTTTATTTTTTATTTTTAAAGTAAAGTGATATAATATCAGTACACATAGATAAGTGAGCGTCCGATACATGACAGATAATTTCTGCGTCATCTGAAAGTGTCACACTATCACTCTGTAACGTGAACCATCTTGTAAAATATCATTTTTATGCTCGTTTTAACGGTGGTTTGCAACAAATAATAGACGGAGGGACATAATTGTTGTTTAATTAAAAATGTTGGGATTTGACTACCACAATTGAAACCCTTGGAACTAAAATGAGACCAAAAGTAAAGTATAGGGAAAGTTTTTATACCTTATCCAAAATTTAAATATATATAATATGACAAATCAATATCTGAAACACGTTGGCCTAATCATTAGTAAATTTACGAAAATCACTCCAATTTGTTTGCAAAGAAATAAAAAAAAATTAATTCTATTATTATGTTAATCCCTATGCAAAATTTCAATATATATATACACACAAATTAAGCGGTATATGCATGCTTAAAGGTGTTGAAAGTGTGCAAGTTTGAAATATATATTTTCTTTAAGATCTAATTTAATTATTTTATTTAGAAGAACAATAAATCATTATTATTATTATTATTATTTAACATTATTGATGCCAACAACCCCTCCCCCAAAAAAGGAAAAAAAGAAAAAGAATCCACAAGAAGTAAGCAGTTGGGTTAATATAGATAAACGAAAAGAAAAACAAGTAAAAAAAGGTGCAAATCAGTCATGAGTAGGGGACCTCTCCCACCATATATCGAGTGACAAATTCAAGCATTATAGATAGGCCCAGGGCTGCTTCCAAGAGATTTCTAGGTCCTTTTTGCTTTCTGAAGGACACAACAGAGACTTCTGGGTCAGCATCGATCATCATGCTACATCGATCTTATCACGAAAATTTTAATATACTTGTGTTAAGGAAATTAAGTAGCGGATATTTAGGATTTCTTTTAATAGTCAAAAGACATGATCCTCAATTTTCCCAAGCTAATTATGATAACTTTGTTTTGAAGTGACAAGTCTTTTCTTTTGATTCGATATATATATATATATATAGCTCCTTATTAAAACTGAAATTTAGAGAAATTCTCCAGCAGTTTTGGATGCATGCATGCCTGATTCAACAAAACCCTATGAATATTAAGAATCTGAAAGTATTGTATCAATCATAATTATTCTGGTAAGACCGACAGAGAGAGAAATAGAGAGAGAAGAAAGAGATTGATTTTAAGTTATGAACTTGTTGATGGTTAGCAAAAACAGATCTGATGATTAGTAGTGTTTATATTATATTTAATATATATATATATATAGTAAAGCACAAGAAGGGTTTTAATCAATTAATTTTGGATAAATTATATTGATGTATCATATGTTTCTGTTGAAAATTAGACAACACTCTTTATATTTCCAAGCATCTTCAATTATTTTCAATTTTCTTTGACAGATTTTTCTTAATATAATTCATTACAACTAAAAAGTGTGCAAAATTTTACCAATATGAAATATTTTCAGATGGAATTAATCAAAATTTTTCATAGTCAGATTGTAATGAATTAAATTTTATATAAAGATATTTAATTTAAATTAGTTTAAACAAAACTCTATTTAACATGAACTAGATTATACATTTTTTAGTATTTAGATATCACACGAAATAATACGGTAAAAAAAAAAATTAAAAGTAAGACATATTAGAATAATTTTTCAGGGTTTTAAAAGATGTTTAACTTTTGAAAAATAATAATAATAATAATAATAATCCCAACAAACAGCAGTGTAATTTTGCCACTAATTTTTGCACATGTGTTGCTGATCACATGTACTGGGGTCAACATTTTTCCTTACGTCACGTGACAATGGTCGACAAAAGCATGGGAATTGAATTCTTTTGCCTCGATCGATCACTTTCCCAACGTCTCTTTCCCATAATTTATGAACTACAACTTAACGTGCCACGTGTCGTGTTGGGAAAGTCACGTGAGGCTTACAACTTTGACAATCAACCTCGCGACACTCTCGTGGTTATGTCCCTAACAAGGAGGAAATACAATTATTTATACGGTTTTATTATTACTCCCTTTCATTAATTTTTGGAAGTTATTATGATAAAAAATTAAGGGTCGTTTAGCGGATAAATTTTAATAAAAAATTATCAAAATTTATTACTATTACAGTAATTATGTATTTAGTGAATTATCAATTTTTATCACTTTCTACTCTACTACAATAATTTAATATGACATCAGGTCTCATTATTTTACACTTTTTTGCTCTACCATAATAAAATATTTTACCAAACACACAAAAGTTATAACTTTTTTCTACTCTACTACAATAACAATTTTGACAAATATTTAAAAATTATTTAAAATTGTTAAAAATTATATTTTTTTTACCAAATGCATTAAAAATTTTTAATAAAAAATTATAATTAATAACTTTTAACAAAAAAATTACCAAACCTGTTAAAAGTTTCGGCTGACAAACGCCCTAAGTTTGAAAGTCCCATTGACGAAGTCATCTGATTTCTCATACGGGTTTGGTTAAGGATCGAGTTGTCCGTTGTTTTCTAAGCCTGTTTTCGAATTAATTATAGAAGAGAATTAGTAAGAAGATAATCTTCACATGTTCAAATATTAGATCTCTTTTACGACAAACCGAATATACCTTACTAATATATCCCACTAGTACTTTTGATGAGTTGTATTGTTAATTTATATGAAGTTTCTGCCGGCTAGTTGCAGCTAAAGTTGTTCAGCTTTCATTTCACCAAGATCTTTAAAAAGAAGATGGCAGCTGTCTTAAATTATCAGTCATCCTAAAAAAAAGTAAAATAAATTAATAAATTAATGGTTAATATTTTTTTCTTTTTTCGGTATAACATGTCCCGCACTTGAAGTGAGGAAATGAAATGAAGTTAATAGATATACCAAACAAAACATAAGAGACTAGTGCCCTTAAAAATCAACATGTATATAAAGATATCGAATGGTCAATGATAGTAAGACTCGATTATAAATTTAATATAAATATTTAATTTGGAAACAAAAAATTAACATAAATTTTAAATATATATCTAAGATGCGCAGAAATAAATGGAAATTATCAAAGACTATTTTGGGCTTCATGAAAGTAAAATTTTTTTTCCAAACATAATTGTCTCAAAATTTTAAATTCAAAAATAAGGAAACAATATATTTGAAACTAACTTAACATTGTATAATTTATTCCAAATTTGCTAACAAGAGCAGTGTGCCTATAATTGTGTGTGTATGTGTGTATTTAGAATGATAAAAAGTGAGATAAAATAAAATAAAATAAGATAAATTATGAATTTATAATTTATATAATAAAATTTTGAAAGTATATCCACAAATCAAACGCACTTATACCGTTATTTGTTACTGAAAATTGGACTTTGGATGCAAATTAGAAGATATCAGTACCCAATGACCACATGCTCTTGTGTACTGAGACACAAGCACGAAGGCCCACTGTGTTAACTCAATAACAAACAGTACATTAAATTTAAATCAAATTAACACAAATTTGGGAGCACTCTGAAAAAAAAAAGGAAGAAAGAAGTATGCCCCCCCCCCCCCAAAAAAAAAACAAAAAAAAAAAAAAAAACAGGAAGTCCAGTGATTTCCTCAATGCAAATGTCTTCTTCACATCCAACATCACTGTCTATTTTGTGTACTCTCTCTCTCTTCCACTTGTGGTCCTTCCTCTTTATATCTCTCTTAATTATCACCTTTTTTCTCATATTGCAAATTAGCGCTAGCTCTTCTCCTTCTCACAAGCTTATACGATTTTTTCTAAGACAAGCTTCTTCTCAGTCAGTTGTCTCTATAGAAGCACCTAAACTCAGTCCCATATACTAAAACCATGTCAAGCAGAAGGTCAAGGGGGTCAGCGGCAGGGACTTCAAGGATCACAGATGATCAGATCATTGATCTCGTCTCCAAGTTACAGCAACTCCTTCCTGAGATTCGCAATAGGCGCTCAAACAAGGTACATAGGCAGCTTAATACACACACACACACACACTCTCTCTCTCTCTCTCTCTCTACACACACACATTTGTGTAGATACACATATGGAGTTAAAATCCTTTGCATGTATTTGCTGCAACAAAGTTAATGTAAAATTGCATTGCACGAACCGTTTACCAAAAATGTATTTTAATTACCTAGTAGGTGCTTTCTAGTTATATATATTTACCCATACTAGACAAAAACGTACAACAAATTAACAATTGGGGAACCACCATGTAGGGAAAACAGCCCCCCTAAACATTGGTAAGTGTTAAGTAGAAGAATGTGATGTGTGTTGGCGATTATTATGATAATTAATTGTTTGAAATGCATGTCTATGTACATTTATATATGTAGGTTTCGGCTTCTAAGGTGCTACAGGAGACCTGTAACTACATTCGGAACTTGCACAGAGAGGTGGACGATCTAAGTGAGCGACTCTCCCAGCTGTTGGCCACCACAGATTCCGGTAGTCCTGAGGCTGCCATAATCAGGAGTTTGATTATGTAACATATATATATATATATAACACGAAGACTGCATAAGAGTGTTGTACCTACGTTACTTAGAGCAAGTTCATCCATCTAGGGTTTGGTCATCAGCAGTACTAGTAGCCAGCTAGCTAGGCCAATGGTGGGTTTTAGAACTCGCATATGTGATGGTGTTCCTTTCATGTGCGTCGTGTAGTTTTGTACAATAACAAAGGCTTGTACTTGGAAAGCCTCCTATAAAGTTAAAGCTACCGGTTCTGATCCAGCTCCTTTTTCAGCAGATCCCATCCACTGCATTAGATGTTTATAACATTTTGGCCGTGTTCCGGTCTGTTTCCGGGACATGGTTGGGAGGAGAGATATATAATCTACTATTTTTTATCAAATTAATTTTAATCTTGTATTTAAGTTGTAGTATTAAAATTTGGATGAAATTTTAAATTCCTAAAATAGAGAATAAGTAATATAATGGGATGTGATTACATATCTTTCACTCTCAAATTTATTTTCTGTCAAAATTTAAAAGTTAAAATTATTTCGTGTTACTTCTTATGATAAATTATATTTTTATAACATTTTGACAGTGTTTAGAATAAAAGAATTAGAAAAGCTTGTAATTTGTGAAATGAATAAAAAATTTAAATTTTATAAAAATTTATAGAAATTTATTTTTTTAAAACTCTAAATATATCATTTATATCTCACCAATTAAACATCAAAAAAATAATTTAATATAAAAAAATTAATCACGTATTATCTAATCTCATATAAATTATTCATACTCAGTATTTAATCTCTCCAATCAAATATAACCTTTTAATACAATGATAGAAGGTGATTAATGTGAGGTTCAGATCTATGCATTTTGATTCTTTTTGATCTCTTTATTTCTCTTTTTTCATTTTTCTGGGTTGGGAAGATATATTGCAAGGTGAGCATTTAGATTCCATCGCAAACACCAAGATCAGGGTTGACAAGAAGTTGGAAGTTCATGGGCCAACTCTGTGGGTCATTGTATCCATGCATGAATCTTTTTCACTGCTCCTCCTCTTCTTTTTATTTAATTCGAAATGCCTTTTTAAATTTTCAAAATGTTGCGCTAAAATGATCATACAGCTCTATGGCTGCATTTGAATTCTTACAAAATAAAATAAAATTTTATAAATTTTTATAAATTTCTACAAATCTCAATAAACACGAATTACGAGATTATACAATTTAAATTTTTTATTCAACACAAAAAATGAAACACTAATTTTTTAAATTTTATATAATTTTATACCACTTCAAACACATTCTATATGACTTTTGTAAAGTACTGCTAGAAAAATCTTTTCCATTATAATAAAAGTTAATTTAATAGATGATGTATGTTCATTTAAAATAGTTTTTATTTAAAATAAAAAACATTATTTGGAAAGAGTTGTCAAATGACGTGAAAATGACATTTTTGATATACCTAATTAAATAAGTATTTTTAATAAAGTGATAATCTCTCATATTTTTGGGCTCCATTTGGCGCTACAAAGTTCTTTGAAAAATTTTAAAAAATTTTAAAAATTATTTATTTTTTATCTCACTGTACGAATTACGAATTCACAATTTATCTCACTTTATCTTAATTTTTATCACCCTAAACATATTCTTTATAATACGTTCTTAAAAATATTTTTGAAAGTGTATGTGGCATTATTTTTTTATTATTTAAAGCGATTGACTTACCAAACAATCACTTCATCTTGATTTTTGTTAATAAAAAATTTTAATTATATTGTACATGCTATTAATAGAAAATTCTAAAAATTCTAAAAATATAGCACCACTGTTTTTCCATTTAAATTCGCAATGATTGATTGAAGCCAAAACCTAAGGCAAATTAACTTCACTTGATGGCATTAATTAAGCAGCAGATCATGCAAAAGCCCAGGGCGTGGGGGTGGCTGCTTGATTTTGTTTGAATTAAATTATCACTTCCCCCTGCAGAGACAGCTACTATCATGTTTGGATCCATCTATGAAAGGGACAGCTATCATCAGTTTGATCTTTATTTATTTATTTATTTATTTTTTTAATTGTCATTTCATTTCATTTCTTAAAGACACCTCTTAAACTGCTTTTAGCTTATAGTTTGCATTTGGGTAAAAAAATTTATAAAAAAAAATAATAAGAATTTTTAATTTGGAGTACAAAATCAAAGAAACGGGCAAATATTAAGGCCCAATTTGAAAAATCTTGTAACTTCTCAACTTTTAAGTTTTTAAATTGTATTTAGAGTGATAAAAAGTGTGATAAAATGAGATAAATTATGAATTTAGAATTCGTATAGTGAGATAAAAAGTAAAAAAATTTTAGTATTTTTGAGCATCTTTCCCCGTTTTTTAAAATTTTTTGATATCTCAAATGGGGCCTTAGTTTTTTGTTTTTGTTTTTTTAATGAATACTTTTATAATTTAATTTTTTTAAATCATGAAAATAGAAATATTAAATTAAAAAAATTAATTACCAAAAAAATAATTTTTTTCCTTTTCAAACTCTAAAAAAAACTAATTTTTCTGTAGTTAATAAAAGTATTAAATTAACAAAGAAATAAAAAAATTAATTATTAAAAATCTAATTTTTTTCTTTTCAAACATGAGAAAAAAGTTAAATTTTTTTTTCTCAAACTAAGGCCAAATTTGAGAAATATTTGAAAATAAATAGTTAATTTGTTAATAATTGCTTTTTATATTTTATGTTTTTAATCAACTTAGGAAGCGTTTTTAATTTTTTATATTTCTATCTCTTTTTTTTTTTTTCCTTTCCTTCTCCCTTACCAAATTTCTATTCCAAACACAGCCTAAAAAGTATAACATTCATTTTCTTATATTACTCTACACAGACATTGTTCTTCTACTATTTTTGAAGTTTATTATATTACTCTACACAGACATTGTTCTTCTACTATTTTTGAAGTTTATTGAAAGTGGATATATATATATATATATTTTTTTTTTTTGGAAGACATACAGCTAGGCAGTGAAATTCTTTAAAAGAGAGTACCTTGGCTAAATTCTTTTTTCTTTATTTAGTATTAGTCAAATCTTCAATCTCTGCAAGGATTAATATAATAACGTCGCATGCAATTCCATTTTTGGCCGCTTAGAGAGAGAGAGAGAGAGAGAGAGAGAGAGACCATTTTGGAGTCTGCTCCTCCCTGTAGATCTAACCCACCTGAATGATTATATATGTTTATCGACTAGAAATCAGTATTGCTTTGGAGTTTGGTTCCCGTTTTAGATATAAGTCTATTGGATAAATAACATAAAAGGATCACCATTCTTATGACCAGGTTGTCGAAGTTGATAGTGTTGGCTAAGGCGGCATTCTTCTTGATGGAGACACGTAATCAGTAGCAGAGAAATGGACAAAGGCTGTAGTCCCAAACCCAACGGTCTCTTAATCAAATACAACATTTAGATATTAAAAACGAGGCATTCATTGGTAGAAATATTTTGGGGTTACCTATCAAGTAGAAATACAAATCACAGTTTGTGTGGAACAATATATATGTCGTATAAATGAAATTATTTTTCAAAAGAATAATAATTAATTCAAAAAATTTTTAAATTTGTTAGGAGTCAATTTAAGATTTGTACAAGTGCCCACTGCCTAGCAAAATATTTTCACTCTAATTCATTATTTTTTGAGTAAATTAAACTTACCTCTTTTCAAAATTTAAGTAATTACACTTATATTTCACAATATTTAAAAATTATATTTATCTTATAATTAAAATTTAACAGAAAATATTAAAATAATAAAAAAAATTTGTACTTTTTTCTATTTTATCCCTCCCCTCTCTCATATCTTTGTCAATTTTCTTTATATAAATCTCCAAAATCAAGTAAAAAAAATGTAAAAATAACAAAATTTGAAGAATTTTTGTAAAAAAAAAAAATTGATAAAGATGTAACAGAGAGAGTGGGGAGTAAAATAGAAAAGTATTTAAAATTTTGACTACTTGATATGTTCTATTAAATTTTTAACGGATGTCAAAGTTAATAATATTTTAAAATAAATTTGGTAAATGTAATTTTCAAAGTTGTCGTTTACTCTCTCTCACTTTGTGTTGGTGGGTTTCCTTATGAAACATGGGTTCAGACTTGGAAATCTAAATTATAAAAACATTGCAAACACGTCAAGCCCAACCCATTTCTCATAAATGGGCTCTATGGTAAATTCCTCTGGTCTATGAATGGGTCTTAAGACGGTCAATTTTGTGGTGGATGGGTCTAGTTGACCAGTTTCCAACCAAGCTCTCCCCCAAAATGAACCACCCATAACAAGGCCATTTGGCCCAACAAATCATTTGTCTCAGCCCGAATCATAATAATATTTATGAATGTAGTCGTCGACTTTTTATTCTTACAATTTTTTACTTTATTTTTTACTTTATTCCAATCTTTTTAAAGTTAACATTATTAAGTTAACTAACCCATGTGTGGAAAATATTAATTGATTTAAATATTTAGATGATGGTACCGTTTGGTGTGCTAAAAAACATAAAAAAACTCTGAAAATTCTAAAAATTTTTAAAAATTATTTATTTTTTATTTTATTGCACGAATTACGAATTCACAATTTATCTTATTTTATCTCATTTTTTATCACTCCAAACACACCCATCAAGTGACAAAATTTTGCAGAAGTAAAACAACCCCCCCCCCCAACCCACACCAAAACGCAACATGCATTGTTTTAGGCTTCGTTTGGGAACCACAGCTAACCCCTAACCAGTTACTCAATTTTTTTTTTTTTATCTTTTTCTACAATTACTAAACTTACTCTCTTACATTTTAAATTTTTTTAAACTATAAAAGGCAAAACTGTCAAATTAAACTCAAAAAATAAAAACTAGCTGCTAAAAAATTAACTTTTTTTTTTTTTTTTCTCAAACCAAGTCTTAATGATAAATATAACATATATTGATGAAAGGGATCCTTGGAACAACCCAACATTGAAGCTGGGAGATGAAAATTGCCCCCGGGGCACAGGTCAGATGGCAAAAGATGAGGGCGCTGTGATAGCAGTCAGTCGGCGCGAGTTCGAGTCCTGTCACAGGTTTGCTCCCGCATTGCACGATCGATAAAGACAACCCCTAACACTGTGCCACTTATGCATATCCCGTGTTTTACCTCATTTACGATATTTCAGGACAGGGTCGGTAGGGCCCCTAAGGTCAGGGTATGACCTTTTGGGAGATAAAAATTGCTCAACATTATGAGCCTTTTTCTTTCTAGTATAGGTAGGTAATAATTCATGAGGTATATACATCATGAAATGTCTATCTAATCTTGCTCATAGAGAATTATTAGATTTTAGGAGTTCAAGAATTAAAAGGACATGTTAATGCCAGACAAGTTTTTGTTGCAATTAAAGTGATGCACGGACAACATCATTATATATGATATGATACAAGTGGATGATGTACTAAATGGTTCGGCCACAGCAATGCAATTAATCCAAGTGCTTCCACATCAAATTTAAATGCAATGAGAAAATGCAATGAGAGTGCTTGAAGTTAAAATATAATTTTAAGAGTTAAAAGTTGTTTGTTTCATCTTTGAATTCTTACGAAAATTTGTTCAATTGATGAAAATATTTTAATTTTTACCGTTTGATAAAATTTTACATAAGTCCAAAGGCTTATATTCAATTTTAAATTTTTGCAATTGCATTTCAATTTCAAAATCCTCTCATTGAGAACCTGACAATCCTGTGTTACATATGCAATTATCAACCATGTAACTAGTTGGTGTCATCTTTCATTCACTGACCTACTTGTTGGAACTCTTTTACTCACAATTATTTATTGAAGCTAGTTTTTAATTAATTTTGAACTTCTTGCTTAATTTGCCCACAACTGTCTCTCTTCTATTTGCCTGCAGTGAAGAATCTGATTGATTAGATGCCCATCCGGCGCATAGCTTTTTGTGATTTTCCAGGTTCAAGGCCCATTGATATGAATGCAATATAACAAGAATTGAATTTAGGGACAAGCCAAAAAAAAAAAAAAAAAAAAAAATGTTGGGGACCACCTCCTTGGCTAAATATAATTTGTATGACTTCAACGTTGCTTTGTGGGACAAACTTTTCTTAATGTCAACACATATATGACTCCGTGACGTTACGTAGAAGGCAGAAACGTTCTTGGAGCATTAGACTGTTCGTATGCTAAAACAGAGCCTCAGTCATTTTTAGATCGTTAAAATTTTGTTGCATAACTACATTTCAATAATTCACCATAATACATATTTATTATAATAATGTCATCATCGCATCATTTTTACCTCATTTTCTGATAAATAAATCCTGATAGAATTTTCTTTTCTGACGCGGACAAACAAAAATTAATAATTAACAATATCTCGCCAACACTCACGGCTCCCCCGAGAATATAGATTCAGATTTTCTAAATGAAGAACGCATACATCGAACCAAGAACACATACAGGACCACAGCATCATAATCTGCAGAGAATTGAAAGAATCTATTCTCTGAGATCGGTGGGGGGAGGGGGGGTGG
>JAVXUM010000002.1:1361023-1371515 GCA_035590655.1 Pouteria glomerata
AGATTCCTGCCACATCTCTCTCTCTCTCTCTCTCTCTCTCTCTCTCTATATATATATATATATAGCTCATTTCCTCTTCATTTCTTTTCATGTACAAGAATTTTAAATTAAAATAAAACATGATTGTTCATTGTTTATTTTGGAAAAACTAATTACCTTCTAATTTCATTTGAAGTTGTATTAGGAGGTTTCAATTTTGGCTGATCTGGTGATTCTGATAGGCGGTTTAGGGTCCATTAATTTGTAAACGAATTTTTTAAGAATTTTTGATAACTTTTTGACATAAGTTGTTAGTTTAGTGGTTTTTAAGAATTGTAATAGAGAAAAATAGAGAAATTTTTAGAAAATTTTGATTATTTGGTAAAAAAATTAATTTTTTTTATAACTTTTGAGATGTCAAATATAAAAATAAAAAATAAGAATTATTAAAAATTTTACCTTTTTTAAGTTACAAACGGATCCTCTGTGACGAGTTTCTTTCAGTAAATATGATTCACCCCACTTTTAACTTTGTGTCAAATTTCTCCAACTTCAACGCCTTAGGAAAAGCCATTCTACTGACCATCACAGTGGATAAGTACACCAACTCATTCATTGGGTGTTTGGCATTTAAAAAAATAAAATAAATTTTTATAAATACGAATTATGAAATTTTAAAATATTATCTTTTCACTCACAATACAAAAAACGAGACATTAATTTTTTAAATTTTATACAATTTTATATTCATTACACAAAATTCGATACATTAACTTTTTATTTTATACAACTCCAAACGCCACCAATACCCCTACAAAATTACAAATGGAATATAGGACATGTTTGGTTGTCAAAAAATAAAAATTTCTGTTAATTTTTTTTAATATTTAAGGACACTACAAAAGATTATTAAAATTTTTTACTAAATAATTAAAAATTACTGAAGTTTTTAAAAATAATAAAATTTTTTTCACTATTTTCTAAATAATCAAAAATTACTTTAAATTTCTAGTAAACACACAAAAAAATTTAATTATTAAAAATTACTAAAAGTCATTAAAAATTTTTTATGCAACCAAACGCGCCTCAGATTCAGAATTCTACCCCATTTTTTTTTTTTTTTAACTAATGAGCAGTTTGCATTGCTGGTAAATTGTAATTTTCTCCTCTTTTTTATTGTACTTTTTTTTTATATTTAACTATATTTTTCAATTTCTAGTTTTCAGTTGTGGTTTTTTCCCACTAAAATAAATAATAAAATATATTTGATAATACATTTTCATTTACAAATTTTAATTTTTATTTTGATAAAATTAATATTTTATAAAATTAATTGAATTTAAAAAAATATATTCATAAAGTTTTTAAATTATTTATTTTAATGTTATCAAATATTTATTTTTAATAATAATTAACTTTAATAAAGTATATTAATTAAAAATATAATTTAAATAAATTCTTATTAAAATTAATTTAACTTAATAAAATAAATCATTTCAAGAGGTAATTGTTAGTTATTGAAAAAATTTATTTAATAAATCAAATCATTTTATGAGTAAATTATTATTTCAGTAGTAATTTTAAGTGTGATAAAAAAATTATTTTAATATTTAATTATTATTAATTTTAATTTTAGTAAATTTATTTTATTGTGTAATTATTATTTTTAAATAATTTTAATTTAGTAAAATAAATTATTTTAATAATAAATTATTATTTTGATTTAATTATTTAATTTTAATAAATAAATGTTTTAATATGCTAATTATTATCTACTAAAAATTATTTTAATAAAATAAATAATTTATTATTTGAATTATAATTAATTTAATTTAATAAAATAAATATTTTTGTATGTAATTATAATCTACTAAAAAATAATTTGGGTTTAATGAATTAAATTATTTTAATCATAAATTATTAATTTTAATTTATAAAAATAAATAATTATAATAATATTTTTTTATTAAAAGTAATTTTAATTTGATAAAATATTTAAATAAATTAATTTATTTTAAGATGATGTAGAAAAATGAAAAAAAGTGTTAAAATTAATAAAATTTTTTTAAAACTAAATTTGAGAGTGAAATTACAATTTTTCTATTTACGTTTTTTTTTGTCTTATTATATTTTTAATTAAAGAATTTTACCAAGCAGGTTTTTATTATTAATTTTTTAAAAGGTTATAAATATAAAATAGTAATAATAATAAATATAAACGTTAGCAAACAAATGCTAATTATTAACTAGTGTTACAATCTTTTCAAGCATATGTCCAGATACGCAGGCGATTAGAATCTCTTTAGTTATAAATATCTCTCCCTCATCCGTCCTCCCATCTTCTCTCTCCAAAACATATCACAGCAGTCAGATTTTCACATCCCAATAGGTTTCTGCAAAGAACATTAATTGGGCATGATTTTTGACGATGGTATGGCATTTATCTCAGCTGAATTCATGTTTCAAACCCATGAAGAGAGCCACCCTCCTCCTCCTCCTAGTATCCTTCCACCATGTCCTCCTCAATACTTCCATGGTCATCTCTCTCTCTCTCTCTCTCTCTCTCTCTATGTATATATATACACACACACACATAAATATATGTGTATATTAATGGATTCCTAACATATATAGTTTGAGTTGCTGCAGGTGCTTCACCAGCCCAAATGATGAGGAGATCCATATCTTTTTCAGGAGTTGGGAGCAAGTACGAAGAAATGTTGCAGGGAGAAGATGATGTGTCCGATGATGGATCACCACTTGGAGAGAGGAAGAAAAGGCTGAACATAGAACAAGTGAAGGCACTTGAGAAGAGCTTTGAGTTGCAGGGTAACAAGCTTGAATCTGAGAGAAAAATGCAGCTGGCCAGGGCTCTGGGTCTGCAACCAAGGCAAGTGGCCATATGGTTCCAGAACAGGAGGGCCAGGTATAAGACCAAGCAATTGGAGAAAGACTATGACCTCTTAAAGAGAAAGTTTGAAGCACTCAAGGCTGATAATGATTCCCTCTTGTCTCAGAACAGGACACTTCAAGCTCAGGTAAGTCTTCGTTTCCTACTTTCTGTAACACTACATAAAAATCTTTGAAAATTGTCTCCGTTTTCCCTTTTTTAGTTAATATCATATTAACCACACAGTAGCGTTCAATCGTTCCCAATGTGTGACAAGGCTCTTGATCAGATCAGATGAGAGAATTTGCAAAATTTTACATCAAAGAATGCTAATTTTGTACAATTGGGTTCCCTTTATGGATTTCAAGAGCCCATAGTGACCTTAAAAAGTCATTGTCTTGGTAGTTTGCTTTTGAGAGTCTATTGATTCTTTCATCATAATGCACGGTTTAGTTTATTATCTCAGGCCCTCAAATTCTTCTAGTTGCTATTACTTTATTGTTAGGTTGAGGTTTAATTATTCATATGGCTGTGTCTTTCCAATGAGAGAATCCTAAGTTTGAAAGTGCTCTAGGAATTTTATTTCAACTCATTATTGATTTATTTTTTCATATTAATTGGTTGATCCAAATTAATGTTAATGTTAATGCAGCTGTTGGCTCTGAAAGGTGAATCAGCTGGAATTGGACCCATGAACCTGAACAAAGGAACAGAGGTTTCATGGAGCAACGGAAGTGAGAACAGTTGTGATGTGAATTTGGGCACCACCACAACGACACCAGCGACAGACGGCCCATTATATTCTCATCATCAAAGTAATGAGCATCTCTTCCAATTTTCATCTGCAGGGTCAACTACTATTACCCATCTCCTGCGAAGCTCATCAAGATCAGACCTCCAGAGTCAGAAAATTGATCGGACGGTTCCAGACGAAAGCTTCTGCAACAGTGTTTTTACCAGCTGCATTGAGGATGATCAGCCGGGTTTTTGGCCATGGCCAGAGCATCAAAATTAACCAAAACCCAATTCACCAAATTGTTTTGGGCAGTGGATTGGTGTGTATAGTAATGGACATGCACACAAACTATAAATTTAATATGAGAGACTATATTTATCATTTTTAGTGCAGAGACTTATGCGGTGGATTTTTTTTTTTTTTTTTTAATTTATGTATACTTGCTGGGAAATACTCAATTTTGGAAGGATTGGATCATTTAAGGAAAAGGCTATGGTAATAAATAGTAAAATATGTAGATTGGGAGATAATCTCTACCTTAATCATTTTAGCTGCGTGGCATCTGCCAAATAACGTGTTGTTCTGCTCAGAGTCTCTTACCCTGCCCGAGGCCATGAATGAAGAAAGAAAAAAAATCTTTTTCTTGAGTTTCTTTAAATTCAATTTGCTGGTGAATTGGTTTGAAGAAAGGTTCTCGTGGAGAAAAAATGTTGTGTTAATTAGAGTTATCATTCATCTAGTCATATGAAGTACTGAAAAAAGGATAAATGTCTGAGTATAACGAGTGGAGCACAATCTTATAGATATTTTTTTGAAATATATAAATCTTATATTCTTTCATTATAGATGTTTTCTTATTTTCGTTTGTTTCTTTGACACTGTTTGCTAGTATATTGAATAAAGGTGATTTGCCTTTGTGTAACAGTTGACGGATTTTTATTAATGGATTGGAAAGGATAAATAAAAAACGGCGGCAATCCTATACTCATCAAAATTTTTTATTTTTTTAAAAAAAAAAAAAATTTGAGCACACAAAATTTTTGCATTTTATGATTTAATTTGTAGAGGGACCGTTCCCATAATTTGATCTCGTGACTTGTATCATCAATCAAAGAGAATTATGAACAACTAACCACTTTTAAACCAATTTTCTAATTAGAATGAAAAGAAAAAGAATCTAACCAGAAATTGGAATTGAGTTGAGAAGAGGGCCATAGAGAGATAAGAGAACAAAAGGATGGGCATTCATTGAGTATTCTCCCCGGAATTGGGTTGTTTACTTTGAAAGAGACGTTTGTAACTTTTCTGCGATCATGAGCGGAAAATTGTCAGACTTTGGGGCAAGGAATCCATGTGAGCGACTGCCACCCCCTTCCACTATCTTTCAAAACACACACATACATAATATATGTAAGTATATGTTGTTGATGATGATGATGATACATGAATCGAACGTTTCGCTAGTTTCATGGCCAAATCATCAACCCCTCTCTCTGGCATTTATGGTTCTTGACCTGAGCTGTGCTTAATTTGTTCCATCAATGCAATACGTTCTCAAACAAATCATCCAAGTGATTTCTTTGCTCTTCGAATGAATTATTCTCTGTGTTGCACATTAATCTTTTATTGAAGTCTTGGAAAAAAAAAATATGCTAGTCAAAATTTTAGAGCAAGTAAAAATAAAGATTGCTCAATTTTTAAGTTAAAATAAAATATACTAATTTGCAAGATGTATGTGCTCTCCAGTTTACTTATTAGATACACGATTTATTGAGAGTTGTAACAAACTGAAATTCTGAATTACCAAAATAAAAATATATATATACTGATTTCAAATGTAGATAGCATTAAAATCCTTAATTTCAAATACATAAATATAAATGCAAACATTAGGTCATTAGATAGAATCCGTTTCTTGCTTCCACAGTTGCCACAACGAAATTGCACGAAGAGGCGTAGGCAGAGGTTGAGGCCTCTTGCAAGCAGCATCTAGCTTTTGAGATATGTGGAGCATTGCTGGTCGAGATTTGGGGTCCGAACGTAGGCATGCAAATGCCAGTTCAGTAATCAGAACAACATTCCCTACCACCATCGGATTGGTCGGAGGCGAGAGTCGTGAGTCTAACACATCAATCAGCATTATGTTTGGTGCAGATGGCGAAGCCAATAACGACAGTAGTTCCCCTGGATGCTTACCCATGATTGTTTCTAAAGCCACCACTCCAAAACTATAAACATCACACTTCTCTGTCACGGCCATTGTGTATGCAAGTTCTGCACAATTAAGTTAAAAAAAAAAAAAAAAAGTTTACATAAGTCAGAAAGTCCTTCAACTATTGAAAGATATTAGTGAAGTTAGTTTATGTTATTGAATCACCATCATTCATATCATGGGTTCTAGTCACTTTTTGGTATTTAGAAGATAAATTTAAAATTTCTAATAGAATTCATTTGAACTGGGTAAATGCTTCTCATTTGAATGACTTGTGACAGAAAGTGTTTATTGCATCAATCGCTTTTCAAAATTAGACAATCATTTTCTGATAGAACCAATTCAAAGGGGGTTGAATATGCCTGTTTGAACAGTTTGAACAAAAAAATTGTAGCAACTCTATAACTAGAAGTGGATAAAAGTATAAGTATGCAACAAAAACAAAAAAAGGTGAAAGTTTGTACAAATTTGTAAAACTTTGTAAGTTTTTGTGAAATTTTTTTCCCAAACACTCCCTGAATTGGATAATGCCATTGTTACATCAATTTCCATGGACACTAGCTAGAAAGTGCTGTAAAAGCCACTTAATAGATGTTCAGGTGTCATAAAGATTAAACGAAAAAAAATAAGGTAATCGAGAAAGGCAGTATTGGTACCCGGGGCAATATATCCAAGAGTGCCTGCAACCAAGGTTCCATTTGATGAATCGGGAAATAGGACTCTGGCTGTGCCAAAATCAGAGACGCAAGCCTTCCACTCTGAATCAAGAAGAACGTTGTTACTCGAAATGTCTCGGTGAACAATTGGAGGGTCGCAATCAGAATGCAAGTACGACAAAGCGTGCGAGGTTTCAGCAATAATGTCGATCCTCTGAGTCCACCCCAATTCAACGGCTTCATCATCAATTTCGAGGGCACGAAATAAGCTGCCCCTTTCCATGTACTCGCACACCAAAAACATGCATCTATTGTGCAGGCAGAACCCGTAAAGCTTCACTATGTTACGGTGTCTTGCATTAGTTAACATTTGAACCTCATTCTTGAAACTTCCGTCAAAAGCTGGATCCTCGGCTTCGAGACGGTGAAGTTTCTTCAAGGCAACTATTTTGCCGCAGGGAAGCTGCGCTTTGTAAACACTACCATAACCGCCAGTTCCAATACAGTATCTAATATCGAAGTCATTTGTTGCTTCAATGATGTCTTTGTATGCAATTCTACCATCGTAGTTCCATATTGAGCACATATTCCCAGTTGTATTACTTGTCATTGTCATAGGGCTGCTAGGAACACTTTGGTTCCTAGTAGGCCTGTACTTGCGTAAGTACAGAAGTGCAAGGATGCCAAGGAAGACAAAAAGAATCCAGACGGGGTAATAAATACCAAGGATCCCCATGTGGCGGCTGCTTTTGATGTTTGTTTTAGGATAAGGAGTGCAGTAGTATAAATCTCTAGCTTGGTGGCATAAACCTGTACTGGATCCATTATTTTGATAATTCAGAGAATTATCTGACAGGTCAATCAATGACAGGTTTTGGGAACCGGCTGGACAGAGACACCTGGGGATGTTTCCATGGAGATTATTTTGGGAGAGATTCAAGAACCTTCTGTATGGCATTAATGGCAAATCACTTGAAAGATCAGGGGATACCAGACCTGAAAGGTTGTTCCTGGAAAGATCTAGGTAAACAAGGTAAGACAACTCAACAAACTCAAGGGGGACAAAACCCGAAATCATGTTGTTGGAAAGGTTCGCATTAATTAGGCCCTCCAAATTTCCCATTTCTCGAGGTATCGGACTGTTGATTCGATTAGCAGATAGATCAAGTATAGTTAAATTTGACAATCTACCCAGCGAAGGCGGGATTTGACCACTGAGATTGTTATTATCTAGAAACAATCGAAACAAATTCTTCAGATTCCCCAATGCTAAAGGGATTGGACCACTTAGGTGGTTATAACTTAATTTCAAAAGAAGTAACTTTTTTCTCAATTTAACTACTTCTGAAGGAATTAGACCAACAAGGTTGTTATGACTTAAATCCATCTCAACCAATTCACTCAAGTTTCCTATTTCTTGAGGTATCGAACCGTTAATTCGATTTGCAGACAAATCAAGTATGGTCAGATTTATCAATTGACCCAGTGAAGAGGAGATTTGACCACTGAGATTATTGTTGTCCAAGAGCAATTGATGCAAATTCTTCAAGTTCCCCAATGCTGAAGGGATTGGACCGCTGAGATAGTTATAACTGAACTTCAAAAGAACCAATTTATTTGTCAATTTTCCTATTTCTAGAGGAATTAGACCAACAAGGTTGTTATGACTCATATCCATCTCAACCAATTCACTCAAGTTCCCTATTTCAGGAGGGATTGAACCGCCAAGTTGATTCAAATGGAGGTAGAGAAAGTTCAGACTCGTCAAATGACCGATAGATACAGGAATTGCACCAATAAAGTCGTTATTACTAATATCCAAGTGAACAAGTTCTTTCAGGTTGCCAACTTTCGTGGGGATGGACCCGTTGAAATGATTATTAGAAATGTCAAGATAGAGCAGTTGAGTGAGGTCGAACAAGGAAATAGGCAACTTACCTCCAAGCTCATTACTGGAGAGATTGAGATACCTAAGTTTGGTCAGAGTACCAATTTGGCGAGGTATCTCTCCAAAAATGTTACAGTTGCCGAGGTCGAGATGCTCGAGGTTTGGCAAAGAAGACAAGTTGAAGTTCTTCATAAGCCTTCTCCCCAAGTTGGAAATTGTAGCGCAGCTTATCTTATTGACACTTCCTTGGTCACTGCAGCCAATTCCAGCCCATGTACAAGGATTTGTCTGAGAACCATCAGCCATCTTAGTGTTGTGCCACAAACCGCTGTCTGCTAGAGCTTTCGCTTCTGCTGAAGATGAGAATGATGATTTAGCAAATGATACCATGACTATAGCATCAGTTGCCAATAACGATAATATTAGGAGCAGACATAGAGCAGGGGTTGTGTTCATAGTTGATGTGTTTACGAACGAGCATGTACGTGTTTTTTTTTTTTCTCCTTCCTTTCTTTCTTTCTTTCTTTCCTTCTTTCTTTGGGTGTTCGTTGTTTAAGGCTCAAGAAGTTTTTAAAACCGTTGGTCCCCAAGTCTTGAGTCAACCCTCTTGACCCTGTCACGTTGATCACGGCAAGTCTTTCTTCCGAGCAATTGTTACGAAATTACAGCCAGCCTTCCTCGCTTCTGCTAGATTCTTATTACTGTTTATCTAGCTCTGCTTTTGATTTATCAAAATAGACAAAATGCCTGGTTTTTCACTAGACAACTTGAACAATCACTCAAGGCCACATTCAATAAAAAAGTTCTAAATTTAAAAAAAAAAAATCTTAACTTAAAAAAATAAAATCTCGTAATCTATAATTTTGAAATTTATCTTACTTTATAAAAATAATATTTCATAACTCAAGTTTTGATATATGTATTTAATTATTTTAATTTGATACTCTCCTAGAGCTTTGTAAGAATTAATGCCTATAATACAAGACGTCTAATTTTTTTTTTTTCTACCTTAGGCGGCCAAGTCAGTTTCCAATAACGATAATATATTTTTTTTTTTTTTGGGGGAGGGTTGTTTAAATCTCAAAAAGTTTTCAAAGCTCAAGTCTTTGAGTCAACTCTCAACTCTCCTGACCCTGCCACGTTAAAGAAGGCGAGTCTTTCTTTAACTATTCCAGTCTTCCTTTGAGTAATCGTTACGAAATTGAAGCCTTCCTTGCAATAGGTGTGGATTTTATTTAATTGAATTTATGGTAATTTTATTATATTATTCAATGGGACAATTTCTAAAAATTTTACTATATTACTCTAAGTTTGTTATTTTTAAAAATAATAATCATAGTGAATTAATTTTATTAAAAGTTAAATTAAATAGATTAAATTTATTAATATAATATAGAAATATATGACAAATGAATATAGAAAATAAAGCAATATGTAAATGCATATTCTGTAAATGTAATTACCCTTATAAAAAATTTTGATAATACTATTATTAGTATTTCTTCCCAAAGTTTCAAACAAATTCCCAAAAAAAAAAAAAAACTCAAAGTATTTTGTAAAAGGCAAGAATAACAACCACCGTGTTTATTTTTTACGTTTATAAACATACCGAATTATTGAGTAACTCTCTCCCAAGGTCTCAACGAAAAAAAAAAAAAATAGGCCTAATATAATATTAGTTGAAAAAAAAAAATCAATAAAGCGAAAAAGCAAATCTAACAAAATAAGTCGAACCAAAGATTGTGGTTAACCAAATCAGCGGTTTCGATTTCGTTTTTTATGTTTTAAATTTTTTATTTTCAGTTCGATTTTATTTTTTAATATACACTAACCGTTGATTCAATTAATCGATTGAATTTTATTTTTAATATAAATTAAATAATATATATTTATTCTATATTAATATATTATTTCTTTTATTTGTTTTATTATTAATTGTTTTATTAGTTGTTTTATCCTTTAAGTAATCTAAACTAAAATTGTGTTATTATTATTGTCAAATTATGTTTGAGTTTTAATTTCTTTTATATTCTTGAATATATAATTAATTAGTTATAGGTTGCTAATTATTTTAAAAAAAAATCGATAAAAATGAATAATTAGACCTATTTGAACGATTAACTGTTGACCT
>JAVXUM010000002.1:1371525-1381534 GCA_035590655.1 Pouteria glomerata
ATTCAAAGAAAAAATAACAAACTTAATCGAATTGATTTTTTTTCTTACTTACTATTCGATTAACCGAAGCATGAACACACTTAATATGAGCCATCACAAAATTATGACAAAATCTCAGTAGAATTAAATAAGGATGACTTGTAAGTCTTAGATACCAACCAAAAACACTAACTGCATACGGGTCGACTTAAAGTTCACAACGCTTCTAAAATATAAAAAATACTTTGTTTGCACCTTACTTTTGCACTTCTCTTTATATCTTGGCGATGAAAAGTAATTACTAGTGTATTTTGTTTAAAATCATTATAGTCATAAGATATCGTCTGCATCTTTCGACTGTAATAATTTTGAACGAAATGTACTGATAATTACCCATCATCACCAATAAAGTGTAAATAAAGATGTAAAAATAGAATGTAAGCGTAGCGTTACTACATTTTTTGCAATGAGCCCTTCTTTACAAATAAGTCATTACAAGCCCCCCTCCCCTTTCAACAACGAGTAATTGTGATGATTAATTCAAATTCATTCAATTTTATTACACTCCATTTGAAAACAAATCTCTCTTAAAATTAATTTGATTTTAAAATAAAGAATTAATTTGATTGGTAAATAAAATTTTATGATTGAAACACATTTTAAATTTAAGAATTAAATTATTTTGGTTAAAAAATTATCAAATTAACCATAATATGAAAAATAAAAAATATGATGCATAATATTAAATTTGTCTACTTATTTAAATGACTTAAGAGAATAATGAATTTTCATCAAATTCTATTGTTCTGAATTGAATTTTATATGATTTAGAAATCCTAAAATTTAAGTTATGAAATGAAATCAAATCTAACTCATAAATTGTATTTTAATTCTAAACATAAGAATTGGTTAGAATTCTCATCAAATGAAATCAAATTTTATCAAATTCATGATTTGGAAACATTCTACTATTAAAATTGATTTTATTTTAAAATAAGGATTTGATTTGATTTTATTTTATTTCATTTGATAAAGAAATTTTATATTTAGAACACATATTTAAATTCAAGAATTGAATTAAAATTTTATGTTTGAAACTTAAAATAGAATTGAATTGAATTGAATTGATTTAAAAAAAATACCAAATTTAATCTTATTAAATATTTAATTTACCTTTTATATTTAAAAAAGACCAAATATTGCATTGCTGGAAGTTCTCTGCCAGATGCTTCAAGGAGAAAAGTCTGATCTCTGGTACATTTTATTTCATTAGATACTCCACATGACATAGATACGAGGTAGCGGCTGCGGACTTCTACGTACCCGAAGGAGGCTAACTAATCCATGGAAAAGGAGAAGGAGAATGAGCTTTACAGTTGTGAGCTAGAGAGAATGAGGAGCAAAAGTGAAAAAATACCATAAGGATAAATTTGTCCAATTAATTAAATTCAAACTAATTCTCATCAAATTTTATCAATTTTGGTTTGATTTGGAATTGTAAAGAAATCTTAAAGTTTTGTTATTCAAATGAAATAAAATCTAGTTTATTTAAATATTATTTTTATTCCAAACATGAAATTTAATGACAATTATCACCAAATCAAATAAAATCCTATCAATTTCCAAACATAGCATTAGAACATTATAATTTGAGTTTGAGTACTTAATTTAGGTCTTTCAACACTATCTTCTAATACATTAAAATAAGAGTCTAGTCATTTTAGGTCTTTCAACGTGTGTAATTGTCAACAGTTTTTGATCTAAAGAAGAAAAATATATGAGAATTTATCATAAGTAGTTATGGTAATTGAACGTGAGAATCACATGGGTGTAAATATTCATGTTTCCTTCGAGAAAAGTTCATAAAAGTTTTGAAATTAATGGAAAGATAATCTATTTCCATTAAGCAATTTGTTAGATAACTAAAAGTAAAAAATTTTAGATACTAACTCAAAATTCTGAAAAATTATATAGAAGTAGGGAAGGCATTAAACAATTAGAAAAGACATAAACTCGCTTATTATTTTATTTAATTTTATGATATTCAATCTAATTTTACGTAACTTAAATTATAAATTTTATGTGTTCAGTAAAAATATATCAATTTTTTATAAATTAAGAAAAAAATTTAATTTTTATAACTTTAATATATGTAGTAATGGTTTACCTGTTGAATAAAATGTTAACTTTTCAAAAAATAGAAAAGAAATTACAACATTTAAAAATCAGTGTGCATGGGATTCCCAAGATTACACTTGCTTTTGCTTTGGGATTTCGGTTTTTGAGTGATGTTGGGAATAAAATGTTCGATTTGTAAATTTTGTCAACGGTTCTTGCTGTTAATTACAATAGTTACATATACTGATGGGCCTGTCCACCAAAACGCATCGTTTTGATAATCTACTGGAAACTCAGACTCGTACTCCCAGGGCTCACGGAAAGGGGGATCCATTTGTTTTTGCGAACTGCGGCTCGATCGAATCGCTTTTTGCAGGTAATTCCTCAAATTCAGCCTATTTTCTAGACGTTTATATGTGCAAATGGGATTTAAACCTGCCCGATCGAGAGTGTTGTAGTGATCTCCTTGGAAAGTGAAAATCTTGGATTTTACCACTTCGAAAACTCGCCACCTGGTGGAGGTTTGTCTATGTTTGAGGGTTAGGCGATTTCGAGAAATCAATTTTTCATTTTCTAAGTTCATTTTGGTGACACTCTGCTTTTTGCTCAGTCTTGTAGTTTTTTTTTTTTTTTTTTAATTTGGGTAAAATAATATTTGCGGAGGAGAATGGTGTTAGTGTTGGCAATTGGTGATCTTCACATCCCACACAGGGCACCAGATTTGCCTCCAAAGTTCAAATCCATGCTTGTTCCTGGCAAGATTCAGCACATCATTTGCACTGGCAATCTCTGCATCAAAGTAAATTCTTGAGTCTTTTATTTTCTTCTTTTGCTGGTTATTTACCACCGGATGTTTTGCGTAACATATATATATATATATATATTGATGTTTTATTTTCTTCTTTTGTATGAGTTGAGAATTTTGAGCTAGTAGCAACCTAACTAGTCATCATACAAGGCAATAACATGATATTTTAGTTTGCTTAAAAAAAATAAAGGCAATTAGTCTTTTGGGGTTGATTTTTTTTGGCCTTTTATGGATTTTTTCTTTTTACCGAAATATGATTTTCATTTTTGCTTTTGGTAGCGTGCATGTTATTCATATCTTTTTTTGAAAAATGCTTGGAAAGGGGAAAAACTACAAACGGGTTAACTGTTTAAAAGATGTGAATAACATGTGTAAAAGCTACTAAAGAGAAAAATGAAAATTAAATTTTGGTAAAAAAAGAAAAAAGAGCCACATAAGATGAAAAATCTACCCAAAAAACCAGCTTCTAGTTTTTTTTATCAAACTAACTGATGAAGGTTCCTTATTCACACTAGTTTGGCCTCAAGTCAACTTGTTGTGGTTGTAAATTTAGTTGCTTTTAAGCCATACATGACGGAAAAAATTCTATGGAAAAAAGCTAGCTTCAGCTTTTTCACTACTTGGGCCTTAAATCAACTCTAGTGATTGTGATTGTAAATTTTGTTGCTGTTTAACATTGGCATACTTCTTCCCATGCACTTATTTATATTAGATATTGGTTCTGCCATCACTCTGATTGGGCATGTAATACCACAAACCCACAGAGGAGAAGTCCAGGCATTGTTCTTGCTATCTTGCTAAACCATGTTCGACAATCTAATAAAAATGATACCGTTGTTATTTTCGTAAACAGGAAGTTCATGATTACTTGAAAAGCCTTTGCCCTAGCTTGCATATTACTCGGGGTGAATATGATGAAGATGCTCGTTATCCAGAAACCAAAACACTTACAATTGGACAATTCAAGCTTGGTTTGTGCCATGGTCATCAGGTTTAACATTTACTTCTATATTTACCTTAAGAAGTTTATGATTGTTATCCATTCTAATTCTTTTCATTTACGGCACAAGTATAATTTATGCTTGGAGAAACCTTGTACATATATTTGCTCCACAGATAGTGATGGATTTAATTTCTATTAGCCAACTAGCCCAAGACATTAATGACATTACACCAATCCTGTATTAATGGTGTCATTGTGTTTCATAATTAAATTGATCGTTACTCCGATTACATGTCTACCCTAACGTTGTACGCATCAAGTTATGCCAGAGAAGAAAATGACATGGAGTTTGATAAGGTCTTACTATTTATGTGCCTTCTGTGATATGGCACTGCCTGGCATTATGAGGGTACAATGTGACAGTGCTACTGGAAAACCTTCTCAAAATTTTGATGAAAGGACAAGCATATTGGTTTTGTGTCATTGTCAACAGGAGCACTTCTCCTTCATAGTGTCCATACAGAATGAATGAAGAAAGAGGATTCACATAACTTATCCTAACTAGTTTGGGATTAAGACTTTGTCGAGTTGAGTTGGTTGCTGCTTGATAAGAGATGAGTAGAAAATGGGTGGCTAACTCCACTTAAAGAAAGCCAGCTGATGGGCAACTGCCTTTTTTAAACGGATTATGTAGGTTTTTACTAATTACCAATACTCATGAGGCAAGCATTGTGGTGGTGTGGTTTTTCTGTACGAATTACAGATATGCTGGTGTTTCATTTTTTTTTTTTTTTGAATGCTAAGTGGAGTCTAAGGCTATTATTATACATCTTGTTCATTTGGTTCATTTTAACCCACAAGTTACTAATTGAATCTTTATGTGCTTAAATTTTTTTGAAGGTTGTTCCTTGGGGAGACCTCGATTCTTTAGCCATGCTCCAAAGACAGTTAGATGTGGACATTCTTGTTAGTGGTCACACCCATCAGTTCAAGGCTTACAAACACGAAGGTGGTGTTGTCATTAACCCCGGATCTGCAACTGGAGCCTATAGCAGCATCACATATGATGTGAACCCAAGTTTTGTCCTCATGGACATCGATGGTCTGCGTGTTGTTGTCTATGTTTATGAACTCATTGATGGAGAAGTGAAGGTTGACAAGATTGATTTCAAGAAGACGGCCACAACTCCAACCCATTCCACGCACTAAAATAAGCTTCTGTTGGAATGTTGAGGTTTTTGTTTTTTTTGTTTTTTGTTTTTTTTTTTTAATCTTTATTGGCATAAATTCAGTGACTGCCCTTTGTTTGAATTATTATCACTACCTTTCTATTTGGCTTTCTTACACTTGTTTAACTTTTTTATTTTATTTTATTTTTTTCCAAACCGCGTTTTGTACAGAATGAATGATGAAAATGTTAATTTAATAATTTTCTTAAGTGGAAATGCTATTTTCTTGAGAGAAACTTTGCTGGATCTTCAAAAGCTAGTTACGTAGTTTAACAGGGTTGTGGTTTCTAAGAAGTAAGAACTTGTAGTTCCGGCCTGCCCTATGGAGAACCTTACATTCGCATCAAATAGGCAATTGGGGAGCAGAGTTTTTGCTCGTTCAAGTGGCAGGAATTTGGACCTGTCCAAAGTAGGGGTTGGTATATTTTAATTTTTACAGGTGCACATCTGAATTCTTTTTTTGTCCCAAATTCTGCTGGTTGTCGTAATTTCCTTCCTCCATAATGGGGCATATTAGCTCAAGATTCTGGGGATAAATATGAAATTATTTTTTTAGGATAGTTATTTGATTTGCTAGCAAAATGGCAATCTTCCTTGGGTCTTCTTCCATGGTTGCGAGTCCAGATTAGAGTCGGCATCTACAAAGAAATCTTTCAGGATTACAATATCAAAACTTGTACAATCCCTCTGGCATACAAATATTTGAAGCAAGCTTCCACTAGTGGGTTCCCGTAACAATTTCATTTGGGGAGACAAACACGAGAAACTGTTAACTAAGAATCCCATTTCAAGAAACAATGTTTGTGTGTTTGATAGCAACAAACTATTTCCGCGTGCATAATACAGTTTTTATAGCTTTGCCTGTTCATTTCTCTACGATGAATTCTTGAATTTCAATTCCCGTGTGTCGAGCACCACCTTGGATTCTAATCATAACTTCATCACCAATTTTGAGTGAGGTCACCGGTATTGCTGTACTCTGATGTCCATTTCCTGCAGCGCAAGAGGGTTGTGGACTAAACGAAGAAAAGAATAAATGTAACTATACAGAAGGCTGAAATCATGGTGTATATGGCTGGGGTAGACCTCGTTGGGAACAGACTAATGCAACTGTTTCTGCATTCTGAAGAAGGATGCTATAAGGAGCGTGATCATCTGAATCTCTCTGCAGGAATATTTTAAAAAAAATCACTAGATGAACCAAAATTGGCAACTCAACTTAATTTGAAAGGTAAATAAGTAAAAATCTATCCCCATACAGTGGGGAAAACATAGACAGTTTAAAAATATGCTAGCAGTACTGTTGTTCACTTTCGCTACTTCAAATGTATGCAGCTTTTTCCCTGAGCAGACATTTTCCTAAGAACAAACAGAATTAAAATATATAAAATATTTCGAAAAACTTTGCACTTCTCTATGTAACAAAATGCAGCACATACGTATAACTAAATCTCACAGTAGTTCATTCTGTTATGTAAGTCTTATCCCATCAGCATTCCAAGGTTTTAGCATTTTACTTATCACCGACAATGATTCTTATTGCAATTCAAGTGATTCAACTTTATTTTAGTAAATACAACCAACACACCAGATCCTCCGACTTATCTGTCGCAACTCTCTGCAGAACTTGTTGCAGATTCAAAAGAACTGCAGAACTTGCTACAAATTCTCTTACAAGTGTTACCGTATCATTATAAACACGTGGATGATTATTATGTTACCTCAATCTAGTCAACTAAACAGTTGAGATTACTGAGTATTACAGATATGTACTATGTATGCGAAGTCTATTCTAATCAATGAAAAGCAGCATGATACCATTTCAGAATTTGCTTCAATTATGATGACATGAAGAGAACATTAACGCTCAATGCAACCCACCTTTGTCTCAACAAGGATTAATGGCCTAGTTTCTATCTTCACACGCCCAACGACTGCAGTTCGTTGCTTACCGCTTTGATCAACCACAATTACCTCTTTGCCTGCTTTCAACTCTGAAAGGTAGCAGGTCTTTCCTCCGGGAACAGCAATATAGGCATGCACAGGCCCCTGTAAGGCTTCAAACAACAGCAATATCAGCAAAGAATATAATATGGGAAAATGACTTTATACGATTGCCACCATGCGTAGTGTTTGGAACACAATGATAACCAATTCAGTTCTCGGGAAAAAAAAAAAAATCCGGCCTACCTGTAGGAAGCAACTGCAAATTTCAGATAATTTTTCCAGAAATGTAAAGCAGATGTGTGCTAAACAGTGAAGCATGGGTCTTCAGACCCATTCAAATCAAAAAAACCACAAAAGTTGCATTCATAAAATTATCTCATACTATGCAGCTATATTCAACAGGAACATAACTTCTTGTTTGCTTAGGAATCACAAGATGTTGAAAGAATTTGATCTTCACTGCCATAGAATCTGAAGGTGCATATAAGTTGTACAATATGTCACAAAATAATAACACTATTTCATTTTGTTTCTTGATCATACCTTATCCTGCACCCTATCAGGAGGCGGGATATGCTATCATGAATTTCTTGAAATCCTTGTGTTGAAGATTTCAACACCTTGAAAGGAAACATAACTAACTTGAAAATGGACTGAGATGAGAAAAAAGTGGATTGTTTAAAACAACATTTTCTGAGGAATAAAACAAATCCAGTTTGTATACTTTTACTCGGTTTATTAATCTCTTCTAGCCATGCCGTGGAAATGCAAAAATTGTCAGAGTAATTCAGTATGCCTTTTTACAAATGCATTATGCAGCCCTAAGCACACACTATTAAAATTGTGACTGCAAACAACACCAATGCTCAGCCATAAAAACCTCACCGCATTGACTCGGAAAGGCCTGCTGGCAATATAATTGGACTCCAAGCATTCTGAGTGAACAAGGAATAGTCCTCTAGCAAAAGATCCAACCTATAAATGTGCATGCAACAAGAATTCTTTGTAATATATGGTTAATGGGAATAGAGAAATAGATCACAAGCACAGAAACACAAATATGGGATACTAGTAGCAAACCAAAAGGCCTTCACCAGGTTTCATAATGCTACAGAGATCCACGCAAACTCGATCACCCATTCCGGCCATTTGAACTTGTGTGACTGTGGCTTTCGTCAATTCCAGTAGATTACTTGCTTCATTTCTTTGATCAAAATAATCCTGATAATGTGAACTCAATAAGGAGCATTACTTTTATTAGCTAAGCCTGGCCCAGGAAGGAATAATTACCTTCAGTTCAAAGATAGCTTTGACATCCTCAACTTTCAAAACAACTCCACCTAGGCCGAGCTCTAAGGCCTACAAATGCAGAAACATGGAAGTGTACAGCAGCAGCTAAAGAGTAAAATTCACAACTTCAGAAAAATGACAAATCTGAAGAATTCGTATGATCATCTATGAAATCCTTGATGTGTCATTCATTTTTTTAACCTTTTTTGTATTAAAAATTACCTCAAGGAAAATTTGAGCTTCAATGGCAGATTTCGAGATGGCCAATACTGTTTTTTGACTGCTTTGAAAAGCTGCAACAATATTCTCTGCTGGTATCACCTAAAAAAGACACCCAATAAAGAGAAGAATTTGGTACATCTGTTGGCAACCTATTTAAATATTTTATCCACCCAGAAACTATGGTAAAAGATAAAAAGAAAGAATCAAAAGGTAGTCATCACAAGTAGTTCTGGCAACAATTGGGGTTTCCCACATCAATTGTGAACGGGGCTGGTGGTCAATTTATAAGTATGAGAGAAAGCCTCAACCCTTGAAGTAGCTTTTGGGGTTGAGATAGGCCCAAGACCACCCAACATTGATATCAAAGTCCAAGTTTACTATTAATCTCAGCCCACTAGGAGAAATGGGCTGTTACTCCCTCCGACCCACATTGGTTGTGAAAGAGGCAGGTGGTCAGTTATTATAGGCTAGAGTGGCATCAAAGTCATTGATCAAGTGGATAGGATGTTAGCAGTGATGTTAACAACTTGACACATTCATCAAAAAGATTGAGAGAACAGGTCAATTGATTCAGTAATACTCCAAGATAATAGAAGTTCTCTGTGATTTCATCAACTTTACAAGATGCAGTCCATAGACATGCACGTAAAGTTAACATACAGTAAACAAAGGGAAGTGTAAATTGCAAGTTAATAAAGTACCGTAGACTTAAATTCCACCAAAGTATTTAATGACGGGGATACCTGCCAATCCAGTAAATTGACAATAACATTCTCTGCTTGTTCGTCCTCTGGTTTGAGCTGCTTTAATTGCTCAGGAGAAGAAATCTCGGAAAAAGTGGCAACTCTTCTGTTTTCACTATCAAGAAGCTCTCCTTTTTCTATAAAGAGAGGATATATCAATGCCATAGCTGTACATTTGACAATCAATACAACACAATTATAAATTTGAACATTTTTGTGGTGGCACTGAAAAACAATGCTAGAAATTGGTAGGTGTTCAGTACAGTAGTTAGAAAAATGCAGAGATGGCAATTGGCAGTATATGTAATCCCTGTGTTTGCTTATGGATGTATATTTCAGTTGCATGTAAGCAGAGAAATTATAGATGTCTCCTATTGTAAACTCTGTTTTGTACACCTACTGAACAGGATAACATACCTCATGCTCCTCTAAGCAAAAAATTTTTGGAAGTCGTACAACTAAAGAATACATAATAAACATTGCAGTGGATTTCACATAAAGTGCATAGGACAGATGGTTTTGCTACATTTTTGAAGTAAAAAAAGGCCAGAGTTTGTAACTTCCAAGCCAATAACTGACAAATATGCATATTTGTCAACAGTTTCCTCCATGTTAATACTAAGGCTCCGTTTGGGATGGGCTACAAAAAAGCTAGCTACTCAGCTTTTTTTTTTGTCCTTTTCTACAATTACTAAACTTACCCTTTTACATTTTAAATTTCTTTTAAACT
>JAVXUM010000002.1:1398754-1408820 GCA_035590655.1 Pouteria glomerata
ACCTAAAAGAAGGGCACAAAATAGCAATAGAATAATAAAATGGAGCCTAGCAAGCTAGTCAAAAATTATTTTGTTAACACTTTGTTTGCGAGAATTTTTCAACAAAATGTGACAAATAATTGCACAAGATATGACCCAATATCAATGTATTTTACCATTTCACAATTTTACATTCAGTTATCACGACAGTAAAAATGGTCTACCGTACATCTCTATTATATTCAACCTCTGTAGCCAATAGATAGTCATTAATATACAGGTTCAAGTTGTCCTATTCGGCTATTCTGCACAAGCCACACCAAAAATCAGCCAATGAAATGGAAGCATATCGGAAAGCACTACCCAAAAAGGAAAAAATATCCAGATGGAATTAATTAAAAATAAAAACCTAAGGAAATGGGAGTGCGTCGAAAAGGGCTACCCAAAAAGGAAAAAAAAAAAAACCCAGATGGAGTTAGGCCCCTGATAACCTCTGTCATTGTTGGGTTCATATCCCAGCATCCCCATTCTCCCTCCCCATAAATAGCTATATGATGCATGAATTCTATGTTCTCCAACAAAACAAAGAATTAAGAATAAGACAAAGAAAGAAAGAAAGGAAAGAAGGGGATTACCTCGGATTCTCCTGATCTGCACCTTTGCAACGCTTTTCTCCCAGCATCAGAAAGTCGGACCTGTCGGCCACGAACTAGCGCCTGAAACTTAACAATCGCTTGCATGCAACGCAATGTAGCAACAGCCTGTCTCCGAACCAAGTGGCCACGAATAAGTGCTTGCAGCCTTATGATGCCCTTGAGCGCACGAAATGCCCGGCGTGCCTTTACAGAGATAAGTTCACATTGAATCAAGAGATCCACCATTCAATCCAAAATACAAATGTTATAATAGATGTTACTAAAATGAAAAGGGGGCACAAGTTTCCCATTGAAAAGAAAAAAGTAGTATAAATTCCTGACACTTGATCACATCAATCAACATAATAAGATCCAAAGCCTTGTAGAATCTTTAGATTCTTCAAATTTGAAGTAATTACAAAAAGTAAAACAAAAATTGCTAATATTTATTAAAAAAAAGTTATAAAAAATAAGTAGCAGAATTCTTGCTGCTTGTTAAATTTTCATCCAAATAGCATTGTTATGCTTCCCAGTGACTTTTGCTATGAAGTTAGAAATATTGACAAGAAAAAAATTGAAACAGGTTCCCGAAACAGCTAAATGATTCGAATTATAAATGTGATCATAGTTACAACTTACAGGTAAAAAACTGTTCCCAAGAATTATGACAGAAAATAATGATTCAGAATTCTTAAAGTCACCTATACGTATCCAATTTTCAACAGAACTGTATTGGTATAACCAAACATTTATCAGAAGATGCTTTATGTGGTCAAATATGAGATAGCAATATATTTAAAAGTAAAAATAAGAATGCTCTAGCAAACAATGAAAGAATGAACCGTATTTCCTCAACATGAATTCTCTACAACAAATGGCAATATTTTATGTTAAAACATCTTACCAAGTAACCTCTAAAAGCTGCCTGTGCCTTTGTGGCAGCTTGCTCTTGCCGGATTATCTCGCCATTGTTTTCTGAGTTCATCCCCAAGGAATCTTCTGCATCCGCTCCTTGCATTCCAGGCAATAACACTGCATCGTCACTTGATGTGTTGGCGTTAGCACCCCTTCCCAACTCAGTGTTTTCGCCTTTTTTACAAGTGATCTGAGATGGCAGATCTGCAGTTGCAGGAGCATCCACGGCCAAAACTCCAGATGTGGCTTTGGCATCAAGGGATGCATGTTTCTCAGTCGCAACATACTTCACATGAGATAAGAATTACAAATCAGAATTCACATTAAAGACAAAAATATGAACAAAAAAATATGACTACCAAACTGAAGTCAACAGCTTTCTTTGAGCTATAGCTAGGCCACAAGAGAGTAATTTTTCAAATAATCATACTCCATCATAACAAAACAAACAGCAAAAGTCTACAACTGCTGAGTAGATATGATTTTAAGTCACAGATCATTTCAGACCTTTAAAATGAAGTTCTATGATATGTTGAGTCGATATGTTTTAGGTATACTCTTGTAGCATGTTTTCATTTAAGTTTTCTTTAATCTTCGGTGTAAGGGGCAGTTTGGTAACTTCAGCTAGCCGCTATGTACTAGAGTTTTAGTCCATTGGCCAGCCACCGTATCGTTATGTTATTTAGAGTTTCTAATAGGTTTCTACAAGTTCTAATCCAAGCTTTGAGACATTAAATACAAGTCCTATTAGAATCGCTAAGATGCTTGAGCACATAGTAAATACAAGTAAACCCTGCATGTGATGCTCAAGGGAATTTAGGTCTAACACACAACTTCTCTTCTGCTGCCTTCCTTTATATTCTACAAGACTAATCACATTCAACCACTGTTGAAAACACCCAAACCTTTCCCTATATCATAAACTAACTAAAGGTGACACCTAAAAGTTTCTCTCACTGCTTTTGTGAACTTCCATCAATCAAGATCCTCACAAACCAAGCCAATTTCCCTCCTTGGAGTCCTCAACTCCAGCACCTAGGAACAAAAATCAGACCCCAGTTTCTGTTGACAGATGCTGTTCTTGGCCGCAAAAACAGATCTAAAATTTTGCCTTCCCTTGTGCAATAAGAACCCATAGAGCTACCCCTTCCTTGCATGCTAAATCTTTGCAAAACCACAAAAAAGCTAAAGCCCTCAACATTACCAACATTTCTGCAGCATAAACTGATTGTAACAAGTATAATAGAAGTACAGAACCACTATTCAAAATTCAAATGCTTCCCAATAACAATTTTTCCACCAGAGCTCATTGAAGAGTGTTCTACTTCTGGTTATCCCAAGTCACTTTAATTGCTAAATACCATAAAGGACTATGCTTGACAATGTAAAGAGTTTGCAGATTAGTCAATTGGATGGAGAAAAGTGAAGCTCAAGTTTATGCCTTTTTTTGGTGACAAAACCCCATAATATTTCAAATGCAGGCAACTGAAGGAGAAGGAACCAACTGGGAGGGCAAATGGAGCAATGTTTATATTTTAGCAACGACATGCATGACTTCGATGGTCCAGGACCTCCAGGTGTTCAGGTACTGACACTAGAGAAATACCACTTTGATTATAATATGAATTGCTGGTGAAGCTGAGCATTGCCCAAAAAAATCCCACTCACTACAGATTTTAGAACCTCAAGTTTTATTAGAAAACCACCTTTAAAAAGGCCAAATGATATTCAAGAAAAATGAACTCAATTTATAATTTCAAAGAAATGGACCTCAAAACTATGTTGCTGGTGAGTGGTCAGTTCCGAGAGGTAAACAAGGTAAAAGGAAAAGGTATGTGATTTCATTGAACTAATAGAACAGACGAGTAATTTACAATTTCAGGTCCACCATTAGACCGTCAGAAGGCATGGCAGCCTGCGGCAGGCTTTGAATAAGTTTCCACCCATAACCAACATAGGATTCCTACACTTAGCTGGAAAAGTAAGATTCTGTAGAAAAAAAAGGCAGTTCTATGGCAAGCTTATCCAATCATGAACAACTACAGGGAATCCAATAGGATCATGAATATAAACAGCTCATTAAAACTCTCTTACTTTTGGAAAAGTAGATTTGGATGACTTCTTCCCGAAAAGAACAGTCTTGATCCATTTTCCTGGAGATTTCCCCATTGTTCAAAGTGATTATGAAAGCAAAGGAACCAGAGCCCTGCGTGGTTCCCAAAAAAAAAAATTAAATCTCAGAATGTATGGCCCAAGCAAAAAACAAATTAGAGTTGGAAAAAAAATTCTAAAAAATTAAAGCTAGAAAACCAATAAACAGGTTTAACTGAGGTGTAAATGTAATAAGGCTAAGCTCAATCTAAATAACAAAACCAGAAAAAGTAGAGAAGGCAAAAAACAGCCAATTACATGTTGCATCATATAATGATACTGACCTTTATAATTCCAACACCAAACATAACAAAACATCAATACCTAATTACAGCCACACAAGGTATAATCAATATCTTTCACGGCCCAATAATTTTCTATATTAATTATTAAACATACAACAGCTGAAGCATTAGTAGACAAAGTAGCCTTGCAGCATGATTAACTCCCTTTTTTTCTTGTCTTTATCAAACGGATGTGAAAAAAGAACTAGCGATAACCATCAATCAAAACAACAAAGGCCCTATAATTTAAAGAGTAAAAATCAACAACACAATTTCAAAACCACGCAAACTATATTCAAAGAAAATCGAATATTCTAAGCAAACGGAAAACCCATCAACAAATACTACACAGAAATACAAATTGAAGAATAGACCAGTAAACAGACTACCAAATCGAACAAAAAAAAAAACACACACACACACACACATACACACACAAACACAGAGGCAAACCCACAAACACTGAAAAACCTGTAAAGATCTGCACAGAAAGAGAGAAGGAAAATACCCGCAACGAGTACAACAGCATGTACATATCAAAGACAACTATGTTCAAGGTAAGTTAAAATGGGGTCCGAGAGCAATGTGATTCAGATCTGGGAGATACCTTGACAGTAGCAATTTTTGAGAACCAAGATTTATCATTCCTGAAACCCAGTTTCAAGAGAGACACAAACGAGAAAGTAAAGACCAGTGAGAAATCAGATGGAACAGATTTAAGAAAATAGTGAGAAATGATAAAAGGTAAAAATGATTGATCAAAGCTTTTTCAGATGAACTATTGATTGAGATATAAGTAAAAACCCATACCATACCATCAAGTTAGCTCTTCGCTGTGATGATGGACCCCTCCACGGTTTTTCCTCCCATTACTCTCTCTCTCTCTCTCTCTCTATGTGTGCGCGCGTGTGTGTGTGTGTGTGTGAGAGAGAGAGAGAGAGAGAGTGCTGAGCTTGCAGTTATTCAGTCGCTTTTGATAAAGTTGTGAGTCATCATGTGACCCCTCAAAACACAAATTTCAGAACAATTTGAAATTTATTGACACGCGCTCAATGGTCGAATCAGCAACGTTGTGGATCTGTTTTATCGCCTCAGAGGACGACGCCGTTCATCAACTTCACTCTTTCTCAAGATCATGTTGAGTTTTATTAGGTTCTTATCCGTTTTATATAATTTTGGGTGTGTTTAAAGTGATTAAAGTGGGATGAAGAGTGGATTTAGAATTATATAAATTTGTAAAAATTAATTTTTCATATTTGGTGTGATAAATAAAAATTTTAAATTTTATAATCTCATAATTCATGTTTATAAAAATTTATAAAATTTTATATTTTTTTTATCACCAAACGGTGTCAAAATGTAAGTTCGTAATTCATACAGTAAAAAAATAAATAAATAACTTTTAGAAATTTTTAAATTTTTAAAAAATTTTCAATATTTTTTAACAACTCAAACACAACATTTTTTAATTTTGTTTGGAGTATAGAATTTTATCAAAAAAAAAAAAACTTTTTTCTCTTAATATATAAATTACAAAATTATAATTTTTTGTCACTTTAATCCCACCCTTAATAAAATTTGTTTTTTTTATATTTTTTAAGTACTCGCGAATTTTATCTTCTCTTTTATATATATTTATATATATGTTTAGAAATTGCTAAAAAAAAACTAAGCAAATTTTAATTAAAAAAATTATATTGAATGAAAAGGTATCCCGAAAAGCCAACTAATTTTAGTTTACCAATCCAAGTGTCAAAACAATAAAAATATGTGGGTAAATTATACACAGTATTCAAATATTCTGATCTAATCTTATTTTGACGTAGTATGTTTTATATCATCCCATTTTACTTTTTGTATTTTTAAATCATATCACATTATCTCCTTCTGTTGAATTTAGTAACGAGAAGTATTGTATGTCTATTGTTCGTCATAAATATGTAGAGTTTTTTGTCAATTTCTTTAGCATTAATTGACCCAAAAAAAATGAAAAAAAATTATTTAAAATTACAAGAATAAAAGTGAAAGATTTAAAATGTGAGTTTCGAAATGAAATTAACGATAAAATATAAAGTTGTTAAGTGTGATTTGTCCAAAATATTTTAAAGCTAATGATTTTATTATTTCTTTAGATGAAAATCATGAAACATATCTCAATAAGGTAGTAGGCCATTTGCCTTGTTCTAATGATTTTTTTTTTCTTTCTATAAATGAAATCATTTCATTTTTTAATTAATTAATTAATTAAATATTTATCATTACAAAAATTCCATCTTTTTGTAGTAGCCTAACAAGATGGCGGATAAAAATTTTTCAATTTTTTGACAAGTTACAATACACACGTGTGAAGATATGTTACAGTGATGATTGCCACATTTTAATTATCTACCAATTGTTTATTATTATTTTTTTCTTAATTTGCTGCTCAATATTTTATTTTAATTAATTAACATAAAGACATTTATCAAAAAAAAAAAAGAATGACCTCATTTATCATAAAAAATAAATTAATAAAGTTAAAATAAAAAAATATTTATTAACATACTCTAGTGACGGCACCCATTAAAGACCAATAAATAAGGAGAATAGGCGTTTGAAGCATTAAAAAAGGCCATGACTGCGACACCCGAATTAGTCATGCACAATTTTGAGGGAGAATTTGAAGTGCACAAAGATGCAAACAATGTGGGGGTAGTGCTGTTCTGACTTAAAAAGGAAAGCCTCTGGCCTTCGTTAGTAAGGTTCTAGGGGTCCAAAGTAAGGGCTGGAGTATTTATGCACGGAAAATGCTCGCTGTAATCGAAGCCGGGAAGGCGCGGAGACCTTATCTACGTGGAAAGCTACTTAATTGTGACCGATAGCCTTTAAAAGCATCTTTTGGAGCGAAGAACTACCACTCAAAACTAGCAAAGATGGGAAGAAGCAAAACCCATTAGGTAACATATATTAATTGGTTCTTAATGAGTGGCTCAATCAAGAGTGAAAATGAGTTGAATTAAATCAAATTTTACTTTATCGAGTACAATTCAAGTTATTTATACCAAGTTTAAGTTCGTTAAAGAAAATTTTAAGTTTAAGTTTGGCTCACAAATAAGTCGATTAATTCATAACGACATCATTTCAGTGTATAATATATATATATATTATTTTATCGAATTTGTTTTCGAGCTTTCAAGTCGAATTTTTTAAAATTTAAGCTCAAACTCGAATTTAAAACTAGCCACAAATTAAGTGCATTTCGAACTTATTTTGATCACGAAATTGAGATCGAACCGAAATCAAATATCTCACGAATTTTTTCCCACCCATAGCCCTAAGGGCACCTGTTAACAAAATCCAGATAAAAATGAAGCTACAAAAGTCATGTCATTAAAAAAGAAAATTTGGATAAGTAATAAGCAATCAAAAAAACCATTGTTAGGATTATGACAGAACAACGGAAGGGACAAAAGCAGAGCCAAAGAAAGGAACCAGCCACTTTTCTTACTGTTCTCTCATTAAATTATTTGTTTTGAATAAAAGTTTTTATATTAAAGCACCGTCTAGTGAGTTAAAAAAAAAAAAAAATTAAAAAATTATTTACTTTTTATTTCACTATACGAATTACGAACCCACAACTTATCTTACTTTTATTTTATTTTATCTTATTTTTTATCACTCCAAACACACATTTATCGTATCAAAAAAGAGAATCAGGCTGGATATTATAAAGATCTTAGGCGAATTCGATGATAATATTTTTTTATAAAAGCAGTATAATTTTTTTTTACTCAATATAAAAAAAGTCAAAAATTTTATTCAAAATTAATTCTTTCAGCTGTTAGGGACGTAAAATTATTTATTAAATATTTATTAAAAATTTTTAAAAAATTTCAAAGTTTTCAAATTTCTCGAATCACATTTTGCCACCTATCATTTTTACATCACATCAATACTAACTTTTAATTTTTTTTAAATTTTTTCGATATTCCAAACGGGCCCTTAATATTTGATTCATTATTTCACACTATAAACACAATACTTCATGCAAAAATTAGGTACTGAAATGTTGTTGTTTTCTCTATTATCATTCTAGCCATTTCTAACTTTATCGTCGAAAAAATCTTGGTTTAGGGTCATCTCCGGATTTTTTTTTTTATATTTCTTTATTTTTCAAATTTGAATCTTTTTTTATTTGGGTGTTTGCTTATTGTCGCACGTTAAAATGATATTATTAATGAAATAATAAATACGACCCAAACTATAGAAGCCTACGAAACCAAAAGACACAAGTTTTTTTTTATATAAAAAAATAAGCAGAAATCACTTCTTCTATTATACGAGGAAGCCCGGAGCCGCTACCCGAGGGTGCGCTCTGGGTGAAGCTCGCCCATGTGGCCCTAACCGGCAAAGAACCACGGGGAGGTAAACCAGCCTAGGCAAGCCCCAACTGACCGGCTCAACCCAAGAAAGTGTTGGCGGGATTCGAACTCATGACCTTTGGTATCCGCACTCACCGCTCCACTCCTTCACGAAATAGTTTACATGAAATATTTTCTTATAAGAGTGGAGGAAGAAAAAAAAAAAAGCTTTCTCTGGTGAAAAATTACCGCAAGACTTATTTTTTTTAAGCGTAACTAGTTAAGGTAAAAATAATGGTTAGTTTGAAAATTTTCATTAGCATATTTTAATATTATTTATGTTTTTTCCTTGGATTAAACAAAATTTGTGTCCGTCTTTTATTAAACACATAATAGCTAGAAATTTGAAAAACATGTACCGTTCGAATGAATTTTTTATTTTGTTTGATTTCAAATTTTTGTGGCCAATAATTATTAATCTTTTTTATTGTAACATTTTTATATTTAGATGAGGAAGAATATCTCATAATTAGTAAAAGGAAAAATTATTTTTACACCCCCTATACTTAGGTTGAAAATCATTTGCACCCACTATACTTAAGAATTATGCACTAATAGCCCATGTACTATTATGCAAAGTGACAAAGGCAATACCGTGACGTTAAGTGGTAAAAAGTCAAAAGTATCATTGTTTTATTTCAAAGCCCTCACCTAAACACGAAAATTTCATTCGGTCTCACTCTCTCCAGTCGAACTCCTCAAAATCGAAGCTAGGGTTTTTTTGGTTTCCACCAAATAGGGCAAGGATCGTTGGTGTGCAAAAACCGGGCAAGCTAGGGTTTTTTTTTTTTTTGTTTTGCAAAGCTAAGGCTTACTCAGTTATGTGGGTGTTTGGTCAAGAAAGTGATGTTTTCCTTTTACTTTAAAGTAGTCAAACTTGGGTGGGGTTAGATTACCCAGACATGGGCTATACTGTCTCCTTTATTAAAGCAATTTTGTGGTTTTGTTTTGTATAAAATGGATTTCTAAAACGAATTTGTTGGTTTATGCACAGATGGCTGAGGAAAAAACTGTGGAGGTACATCACGAGGGGACATTCAAGGTGATTGCTGGGGGGACCACTATATATAGTGGAGGCACAATTGAGGACATTGATAGGTTTGACCCTGACTTTATTAGTTTTATAGACTTGCAAGAGATTTTGTTGGAAAGAGGGTATCTACGCACAGTACCATGTATTATAAACTACCTGACATGGGCTTAACTGATGGGTTGAGAGAAATTAATAGTGATAGGGATGTTTTGGAAATAGTGAGGTGGTATGAGGGAATAGGTGTTATTGTTATGTACGTTGTGAGAGGGAATGAAACTCCAGTTGATGAGACTCCCACAGTTGATACTCCTGCAGTTGAGTCTTCTGTAGTCCAAACTCATGCAGTTGAGAAAGCAACAGTTGATGCTGCAGCTCAGGAGACCTCTACAGTTGAGACTCCAGCACATGTGGAGACTCCTGCAGCTAAGACTCCAGTTCGGGAGACTTCTGAATTTGAGAGTCCTACACATATGGAGACTAACTCTACTACTGCAGCTGAGAATGATGACTTCTATTTAGTTGAGGGAGTTAGAGAGAGTGGTAGTGAAGATGACAATCCTAGTTGGTTGGTAGAAGATTTGGAATAGGTAGATAATGAGGAGATTTCTAAATCCCAGGAAAACCTTCCATCTGCAGCCGCACCTGCACATGCACCTGCACCTACACCTG
>JAVXUM010000002.1:1426313-1437633 GCA_035590655.1 Pouteria glomerata
CAGCTACTCAGCTTTTTTTTTTTGGTCCTTTTCTACAATTACTAAACTTACCCCTTTAAATTTTTAATTTATTTTAAACTATAAAGGGTAAAACTGTCAAATTACACTTCCCAAAAAAAGGCAACTACTAAAAAGCTAATTTTTTTCCCTTTCCAAACACAAAAAAAGCTAACTTTTTTTCTCCCCAAACTAAGCCTAAAGATAGGTCGAAGATATGTATCATTTGCTTTATCACCGAAGCACTATCAAATACTTTTGGGCCTAGCTTAGTTTAAGAGGATGAAATAGGTCATTTTACCATTTGAATTCTTCTCTCAAATAAAATAACATTCCAAGCAAACATAAATTAACATTTCAACTAAGTGTACCAAACAAAATACTAGAATAAAAGTACAGAAATGATGATTCCAATCCATTATATTCCAAGTATCAAACAAAGCCTGAAGGTCCGAGTCTCTGTCTTTCTTTCTCACTCTATTACAGTATTTACATGCAACTGTTCTGGTGGAAGAAATAGAAAGAGGAAGAACAGAAGTCCTCGTGCTGCATCAAGGCCTCGTTTGTTTCAATATTAAAAATGTTTTCCGAAATATAATTTTACTTATATTTTACGAAAACATTTTCTGACACACGAGTAAAATGGTTTTCTAAAAAATATCTTAACACTGAAACAAACGAAGCCTCTTTAAGCGAAAAATTGTTAGTGTCACTTCATAATCCTCGGTCCACTGTAAGGTGCTCCAACTACAGTAAAGTTCTTTGGATTGTCCCTCTCTTGAAGCCAAGCATAGAGTTCCTTCTCCTCCGCGGGCACCCACACCCCGCCAACTGAGTTTTCATAAAGGATTCGAGCAATTAAGAATTAGCCACCTTAATGCATGACTCAGTTTGGGACTTAAAGTAATCTTGATATTGCCAGAAAGTTGGATTTTTCAGTTTTTTCCCTTTTCTTTACTAGTTGTTCATAATTTCTTCCATATAACAATCTCATTCTCAGCCCATATGTAGAATTTTGTTTTGCTTGTAAAAAAAATTTAATTAAATTAAAGGGCAAAGAAAAATAAAAATTCTAGCAAAAATTAATATGAGCGATGTACCTGAGGTACTGGAAAATGGAAAATCAAGGTAGTATGCACAGTGCCTTCCATCAGGATCAGAGTAAGGAGGGCATAACACATCTAGCACAGCGCAAGGAGTCAATGCAGTAAAACAATGCATGTTCCCCCCATCAGCGGGATAAAGGATGGAAGTATTAGGAGCAGCAAACTCCGAATCAACCTTAACCTTTGCCAATCGAGCTCCAGGAGGCTTTGCTGCATCATCCAACAAAGCTCACCATCAAATGTCAATTCTTTCTCAACGATAGGATACAAGCAAATGCCCCCCCAAAAAAAAAGACAAAAAACAAAAAAAAAAAGAAGGGGGGCCAGCTGTGAAAATGAAGGACTTGCACCAAAGATACATGGAGCTGGGGTTAAGTGTCGGATGTGGGCAATGAGCATGTTCTGGTGTCAGACCTCCCAAAATAGAAAATTCAAAGTGTCTAGTTTGGATGCGGATGTTGATCACATCCCATTTCCTCACTACTCACGGTAAGCACGAATAAATTAGAGAAACTAGAAAAATCCATATAGCATACTAAAAGTTACAACACCCAAATCCCAAATCTTACTACCGTTCGATAGAATATTGAAACTTCTCGATTATACTACTGTTAATTCATCGAACCCGACGTCTAACTTTCGATTCTTACTATAAAGAAGTCCCATCAATGATGACATGATGCTGCTTATTTGTCCTTATTTGCCCGCATGCATTAGGAGAAAAAAAAACCTTCGGATTTCTTACGCAACAAGAAAGCCTAATAGGAATTGAATATAATGGCAGACAATTCCAAGGAAAACCTTACCATCAGGAATGACATCAACGGCCCAGTCATATGACTTTATATGCATCCTGCCAAAGAGAAGCTTGCTGAAAACCGTCATTCCGGGATGGTTGTGAAGAGGGATGACACCCGATGGTGGCAGGCAGAAAATCCCAATCTGCAATAGCCAATTGATCAACACTCGAAAAAGATAAGAATGGTAACATCCAAACTCAGTAAATTAACCCATCCGGGAAAAAAAAAAAAAATAATAATAATAATAATCTCCTACTGAGAATGGTGAGAAATTAAGCTCAAATGCACCTACCGAGAACTTGTCGCATTCGTGGAGGTGCAAGTATGTTATTTTTGGAACTCTATCATTTGCAGTCCTCCTGAAATAGGGCATTTTTGGGCTGAGGCCAACATCCACTTCTGTCATGCCATCTAAACATAACATAATAAGAAGCAGGCTCTTTAGCACAAAGGACAAAACATAAAAAGAAAAGGGCAAGCAGTGATGGGGTCAACAATTTACAACAGATAAGCTTCTACGAGTCAATTTTGTTCGCACGAGTAATCATGACCATGCAAATCTACTTTTCGTTTCAACTTTTCCAAAGTAATTCAAGGAATCAGGTTCCAGGTTCAATGAACCTTCGTTGAATTTGATACCCAATAACAGTAAAAAAAAAAAATTACAAACATTTGCTTGTAATTTTCAAAGTATACACTGTTACGAAAGTGTGCATACACAAAAATGGTATTGAAATCAAAGTAAATTACTATATGCCCACGTAGAATGAAGGCTGCTTCAAAAAAATGGGACGTTACCCCCACCAGAAATAGTTTCCCAATTTCATTTTTTTTTCAACACTTATATGAGCGTGATTACTTTTTCCCATCCTTTCAACAACTGAATCTTAGAAAACCAATAGCTGAAAACCTAAAGAAGTGACAATTGGATTTTTATTGATTAAGATTTGAAATTATATATGCTGCATCTTTCGTTTTAGAAGTTCTCCAAATAAAACCATGCCGGAATTGAATAGAGTTTGTCTGCAAAATCAGATAAAGACTATAAAAAGCAAACCCATCAAAATTCATTGAAGATAATGAGAGGAAAGCACAAGAAACAAACTTTTTTTTTTTCCGCCTCGCCATTCATAATTATCAACACAAAACCAATCAGGCAAAATAATCAATTTCAAAACTTATGAAGCTTCAGTGGTCATTGACGGGAAACAAATACGAACCCAATTCACTGGTTAAGACAATTATCAAGCTCTGCGATACCCACAACAAACAATTTTGGACAAACACCACTATCTAAAAGCAAAATTAGCGAAAAATGCGTAGACAAAAAAAAAATAAAAATACCTAACACCGATTTAACTCGTTGGATATCATCAGACGCCGGAATAATGCCCGGCCCAGCCGTGGCAAACGCTTCCTTACATATATCGTATAGCTTCTGCACCGCCGATGATTTCTTTTGCCGTCGCCGGTTCTTCCTTGCCTTGGTCTTCATCGCGCTAGGCAATTCGCAGCACTCCTCGCCTTGACGACTACCCAGGATTTCCTTAATCCCCATTCAATCAGAGCAAATTCAATGTAAAATCCAGAACAACTCGCGAGAGAGAGAGAGAGAGAGAGTTGGCAGAAAACAAATTGAAGGAAATTTAATATGGGTAGTTCGAGAGAGAAAGAAGTGAAATTATACGATCTGGGTTGGGAAGAACAGGGTAGAGAGAGAGAGAGAGAGAGAGGGCAGATTTGGAACTGTACTAGTGTGCCGTAATTCTACCGGTTGTTGAGGTGACAAAGAAAGGCAAAGACTCTGAAACTTTGCCGTTTCTCTGTTTGATGAAGGCGATGGGTTCAATAGAGCTACGAGGGAGGATTGAGAAAGTGGCGATGGGGAGGTTAAAACTGAGACAAAAGGTAAGTCTATCAGGAAGACAAGTACGGCTGGTTTCGGCAGAGGGAAGAAGAAAACCAGGGGCCATGGCGTGCTTTTCTGTGGGCTGTTTCAACAGCGGATTTTCCTTCTCTCCCTCTCACCAGCCTGGTTTCAGGTTTGGCCTTTATTTTTGACAGCTGCCCTTCTTATGCGTATAATATACATGCACGTTCATTACATTTTTGACCAATGCTTTTTAAAAATTGTTGCGTTTAGAAAAATAATAATAATATGGTCACTCTAAAAAAAATTCTAAAATACCACTTTGTTTACTAAAGTATGTTAAGAGTAACAAAGAAGGGATAAAATAAGATTTTGTTAGAAAAATTATGAATTCATAATTTATATAATAAAATAAAAAATAAATAAATTTAAAAAATTTTTATTATATTTTTTGACACACCAAATAGAATCTTAAATTAATATTCTAATATTTGAGGGACAGTTTGAAATTTTAAAAAATTTTTAAAAATTAAAAATTAATGTTAAGATGATGAAAAAGTGACATAAAATTAAATTTAATTAAAAAAATAAATATTTCTCAAATTTTAAAAAAATTAAACTTTAAACAGAGGCTTAAATTTAGATATCTTAAAATTATTTTATTTTTTAATCATATATTATTGGTGTCATTATTATTTTTATTTACCAAGATATTTACATTTATAGCTATTAAATTTATTTTAATTTTTTAACTATATATTATTGGTATCACATGAATATTTATTGTTGTTGCCAAAAATTGAGTATTATGGTTAACCCAACAAATTTTTACCTCATCGTTGTCAAGCAATGTACCGTAAAATCTCACACGATCAAATGCAATTATATTAATTGACATTAATATAAGTTTATTTGTCAATATTAATTTAAATATTTCATTTTTAATTATAAAATAAATTAAATTTTACTAATAAAATAATAAATATTAATATTCGTAAAAATAAACTATACAAATTTTGAAAAAAATAAATATTATATTAATATTAGAACTCACAAACTTAATCACTTGTGCATATATATATATTATATTATATTATGGGTGCGTTTGAAGTTAAAAAAAAAAATTTTAAAAACTCCAAAAAACTCTATAAATTTTTAATTATTATTTACTTTTTATATCACTACATGCATTACAAACTTGTTACTTTTTTTACTTTTTCTTACTTTTTACCATTCTAAACACGCCCTACAATGAAGGGCGCCAATTTGACATCTCCATTTTCAAGTTTTGCAATTCAAAATGGAGTTTTTTTTTGTTGTACGGTTAATTAATTAAAATATTTAGTGTTTGTTGTCCGTTTGAAAATATTTTAGAATCTACGGTTAATGAAAACGCTATATGAAATAGCGAATTCAAAATGTATTAAAAATGCTATATAGAATAGCGTTTTCTCTTGACAGAACTGAAAACGCTATATCATTTAGCTTTTTCTCTTTCCTCTAAAAATGCTATATCATCCAGCGTTTTTAGTATCCTTAAACCACATTAAATGGTTGCCTCTTTCAATTCTTGCCATTAAAAACATCAACATTAAATGGTTGCCTTTTCCAATTCTTACGCTTAAAAAAATGAAAATACCTAATTAATTTTGATGAATGGTTGAGATAACGAGGATTGGGGATAATAAATGTACCTTCTGAATCCATTAAAACATATTAAATGTTTGTCTCTTCTAATTCTTTAGCTTAAAAAAAACTAAAATACATAATTAATTTTAACGAATAATAGGGATAACAGGGATTAGGGCTAATAAATGTTAATATTTTTTTATTTTTTTGTTTTCTGTTATGATTTTTTTGAACCAAATGTTTTTGTGGACAGTACTAGATGTTTTATCGACAGTACCATATGCTTTTAGAACAGTACCATATGTTTTTAGGACAGTACCAGATGTTTGTGTGGACAGTACCAGATGTTTTATCGACAGTACCACATGTTTTTGTGAACAGTACCAGATCATTTTTTACAGTACCAGATGTTTTATAGACAGTACCAAATGTTTTATCGACAGTACCACGTGTTTTAGGACAGTACCACATGTTTTTAGGACAGTATCAGATGTTTTTGTAGACAGTACCAGATGTTTTATCGATAGTACCACATATTTTTAGGACAGTACCACATGTTTTAAGACAGTACCAGATGTTTTTGTGGACAGTACCACATGTTTAGTTTCGATCCTCGTTATCCAAATTATTCGCTAAAATTAATAATGTATTTTAATTTTTTTAAGTAGAAGAATTGGAAAAGGCAAACATTTAATATGGGGTTTTAATGGATTCAGAAATTACATTTATTAACTCCAATCCTCGTTATTGTAACCATTCATAAAATTAATTATATGTTTTTAATTATATATTAAATAGTTGCCTTTTCTAATTCTTGCATTTAAAAAAATAAAAATATATAATTAATTTTATGAATGGTTAGGATAACTAGGATTGGAGCTAATAAATGTAACTTCTGAATCCATTAAAACCCCATATTAAATGTTTGCCTTTTTCAATTCTTCTACTTAAAAAAATTAAAATACATTATTAATTTTAGCGAATAATTTGGATAACGAGAATTGAAACTAAACATCTGGTACTGTCCACAAAAACATCTGATACTGTCCTAAAAACATGTGGTACTGTCCTAAAAACATGTGGTACTATCGATAAAACATCTGGTACTGTCTATAAAACATCTGGTATTGTCAAAAACGATCTGGTACTGTCCACAAAAACATCTGGTACTGTCTTAAAAACATGTGGTACTGTCCTAAAAACATGTGGTACTGTCGATAAAACATCTGGTACTGTCCACAAAATATCTGGTACTGTCCACAAAAACATCTAGTACTGTCCACAAAACATGTGGTACTGTCCTAAAACATATAGTACTGTTCTAAAAATATGTGATACTGTCGACAAAACATCTGGTACTGTTCATAAAAATATCTAGTACTGTCCATAAAAACATTTAGTTCAAAAAAATCATAACAGAAAAAAAATAAAAAAATATTAACATTTATTAGCCCTAATCCCCGTTATCCCAACTATTCGTTAAAATTAATTATGTATTTTAGTTTTTTTAAGCTAAAGAATTGGAAGAGACAAACATTTAATATGTTTTAATGGATTCAGAAGGTACATTTATTAGCCCCAATCCTCGTTATGTCAGCCATTCATCAAAATTAATTATGTATTTTTATTTTTTTAAGCGCAAGAATTGGAAAAGGCAACCATTTAATGTTAGTTTTTTCAATGGCAAGAATTGGAAGAGGCAACCATTTAATGTTGGTTTTTTTAATGCCCAGAATCAGAATTGGAAAAGGCAACCATTTAATATGGTTTAAGGGTATTAAAAACGCTGGATGATATAGCATTTTCAGTTCTGGCAAGAGAAAACGCTATTCCATATACCGTTTTTAATACATTTTGAATTCGCTATTTCATATAGCGTTTTCATTAATCGTAGATTCCAAAATATTTTCAAACGGACAGCAAATACCAAATATTTTAATTAATTAACCGTACGATCAAAAAAAATTCTAGAGGTCATGGCATCCCATGTAAGAGTCAGGTATTGGGTGTATTTGAAATTATATAAAATTACATAAAATTGTAAAAGTTAATATTTTATATTTTGTATATTGAGTAAAAAATTTAAATTTTATAATTTCGTTATTTATATTTATAAAATTTATATTATTTTATTTTATTTTACATCAAACGATGCCATATCCTCCATTTACATTATTTTTTTCTCAAGATTTAAAAATTTTTAATAATTTTTTGTCTAATTACTTTTTTTATTCAAGTTTACACATCAATCAAATGCTTAAAGAATTAATTTCAAATATAATCCCATTGTCCAACCTATTAAACATACGAATGATATAATGATAGGATATAAATAAAATTATAGGTATATATAGCATATTATTAATTTTTTCATGTCAAATTCTTTTTTATTAGATTAGTGAAATATGGAGTGAGATAAATAATGTAATTTAAAAAAAAAAATTAACAAGATATGATTTTAAACTTTTAAATTTTAGTTGAAAATTAATCTAAATATAAAGATATATAATCCCGACCCGAAAAAGAAAATAGAAACTTTTGTTAACAATTTACTCCCAAATCGAAAAAACAAACGCTGGGATAAATCAAATTACGGATGATCAGTAATATGACAAGACAATAAAGACGTTAGGGGGTCTTAAGTTTTATAAAAAAAAAAAATTAAAATTTTTTAAAAATTATTTATTTTTTACCTCATTGTATAAATTGATTGTGTTTAGATTGGTAAAAATAAGAAAAAATAAAAAAAATATGATTTGAGTTGATTTTAGGCGTTTGGCATTTGGTGCTTCAAACAGAGTTTTTTAGATAAGAATAGTGACACTTTTGAACTTTTGTGATAAAAGTAAGAGAGAGAAACTGTGAGAATGGTTTTTTGGGTTCGTTCTCACGGATTTATATCAGAAATTTTTTACTTTTGTACGACAGCCTCAAAATCATTAAAACGGCTTTTCAAATCTATTGTAACAAATTTAAAAAAGTTACTATAAAATAGCGACAATAGTACTCGTTTAAAAGTCTTCAACTCGAAGAATAAGATTGCCAAAAAAAATTTACGCAATCAATTAACTTCCTCCCCAATTTTATGTTTTTTTGGTAAAATATTGAAGTTTTTTTTAATATAATAAAAGTAAGAATATGTAATAGAGAGTTTTAGTGATTTATAAAAGTTGTTAGATATTTATTTTGCTTTATTTTATTTGTTGACACTCCAAATGATACTATTATGAGATTACAATTTTTATAAATTTGTTGTCATTTCAAGAACTGCTAAAATATGTGATTGGATATAACATGTGAATACAGATGTCAATAGGACAGATATAACCTTTATCGTCTTTGCGCTGTCTCCATTGCGGGTATGAAAAATTTTTTCATACCTGTCCTTGTTAGGTAACAGATTTCTCGTCTTAGTCTCCGTTTACCTACAAAACATAATAATAATTATAAATTATATATTACAAATATTAGAAATTATTATATATATTAAATATATTATTATAATTTACAAACATAATAAATTAATAAATAAATATTTAAACAAGTACGGGATGAGATGGACACTCTCATACCTATCCCCGTACCTGTACCAGTTCGAAAAAATCTTAAAATCTCTATACCCGTCTGTATCTTCGTTATTAGTGGTCCCATGACCTCCCCAAATAGGGCGAACGAAGTGAGTATCTGCTGAATATGGATAATTTTAATATTCTTAATGGTACTTTACGTAAGATTATTTTTTTTATGTTTATTTGGTTAGATATAAAGTGAAATAAAAAAATATAATTTGACATAAAATATGATATAAAATAATTTTTAATATTTGAATTTAAATAAAAATTAAATCTAAAATTAAAAAATATATCATTTCATCTTATTTTGAGGAATTAGTAATTCGGAAAAATATTCCCTTGCTTATCGAACACAAATTTTTTCTGGGTTGCCCGAAATTACAAATTCAATTCCTCAATTACTCCAAACAACACGAACTGCCAAAGGGAATTGAACACGGGCGGTGTGCGTTCCTTTAAAAGACAGCAACGTGGCAAACAGGAAAATCGTTCGATTTCCCGAATCCAAGCAGTGGGCCCCGCCCCGGTTCGCGAAAGTTCTATCAAATTTTAAATTGAAGCAAAATATATTTGAAACGATAAAAAAATAAAATAAAATAAAATAAAATAAATTATTAGTTTGTAATTTATATAAAAATAAAAAATAAATATTTTTTAAAATTTTAAAATTTTTATTTTATTTATTATCATACCAAACAAAGCCCAAGGACGTGAGTAGATGATCTGCAACTGGCTTGTTTCACTTTATAATAGACAAAGTGATCGGGGTAGGTTTGGTGTAAAATTTCGATCGTTAATTTTAAAATAAAACTAATAATCTAATAATTTTAGTAATTTATATAGACTATATCAATTATTATTCGTCATGATCAATTAAAACATACAATAAAAATACACCGAACGATCTGATGCACCAGACCTACCCTTATCACGACAAAGCGCCATTGTTTAACCTTTGGGGGACAACAAACAAAAGTCAAATTGGGTCCCACCCCACGAAGTGGGTTTACCTGGTCAATCTTTTATTTTACTATTCGACTCACTAAAATTCAATAACATTTATAAAAATATATATATATGATATTTTTTTAATTAAATTTAACTGCGTAATAATTTTACACTAATTTTTAAAAATTTTTTTCCATTCAAACACAATCTTATAATTAAAAATTTAATTGTTTTTTAAATTAACAAATATAATGATTATTTTGTATTAAAGCAATAAATGTAAAAATTAAGCGTGTTTAGAGTTTTATAAATTATAATAAATTATAATTTAATAACTTTTTAGTATTTAAAGTGTACAATTTAAAAATTTTAAACAATGAAGAATCCATCATTCGGACAGAGTTGTGCAGTATTTTTTTATAGTTTTGTGTAAAATTTTTTAAAAGTTCATAGAAATTTGTATAATTTTGTAAGAATTTATAAATTTTTGAAGAAATTTATGGAGATTTTCGCATGTCAATATTTATAGAGATTTTTGAAGATTTGTAAAACTTTGAACGCCTCCAATATTGTATTCGATTGTCAATGAAAATTAGAATTAAAGTACAATCAAAAGTTAGAACACAAATAAATATATTAAGTGTGCATTTAGAATGTCAAATTTGATAAAAAAAAAAATTCTAATTTTTACTAATTTTTTTAATTTTCTTCACATAAAACTTTTTAACCTTTACTAACTTTTTTTAATTTTTACTGCTTCTTTTTTTAACACTTTTTCAGAAAATACTTTAAATACTTAATAATTTAAAATTTGCCTACGTTTTATTTTTTTATCAAGATATAACACTCCAAACAAGCACTAAAAGAATTCTAACAATTGGTATGTTAATAAATTAAAATAAAAATTTATTTTATTAGTATTTAATATGCATAAATACGTTTGAGAATAGAATCGAGATATTAGCCAAAAAAGCTCAAATTATTCTTTGATATGGGGAGTGTCCCGTAATGCCCCTAAGTGAACAAAAGGCCTGACTATTGCTTACCCGACTGGGGGTATTCGGGAAGGAGACTCAATTGCCATTTACCCGACGAAGGGCATTCAGGAATAGACTCGATTGGGGTGTAGGGCATTCGGATTTTCTTAGTTGGATTCTACTGATTAGAGATATTCTTATTCTTCTCAATATAACGAGGTCGATCGGTAGCCTTCACTCTTTTTGGTATGACTTTCCTGATCAACAAAACTTAGAAAATAGCCTGCATCACAAGTCACGCATTTTACTCTTTTTTAACAGTTTTGATATATACATCTATAAATATGATGGGGTGAACCCGAGCTCAATTGGGAACCGAACCCCTACTTGACCCGACTTACCGAGTGGGAGGATGACTCGG
>JAVXUM010000002.1:1446057-1459172 GCA_035590655.1 Pouteria glomerata
CTGAGTAGGGTACGCCCCAACGAAATTTCATTAGGTCTCAAATCCATTAAAAAAATCCGACTGAAATATTGTGCTGGCTGTCGGCTACCTAACGCACAACCCTCCTCCTTTATTCGGGCTTGGGACCGGCTACGTCAAGAAATCCCAACATAGGCGGAGTTGGAAACCATTATTAACTGACGATACATTATGTATGTGATACCTTCTAAGTCAAAAAGCTTAAGGGTTGGTTTTGTATCAAAAGTTGGTTTTTATATTTTGTAACTTTATTTTGTCTTATATGGCTTTTTTTTCACTAAAATTTGATTTTCTTTTTAGAAGTTGTAATTTTTAGGCATGTTAATTGTATTCGGAAAAAAAAAAATGAAAAATTTACATCTGTTTGGTAAAACCTATCTGTTTTAAAAATAAGTAACGAAAAGTTTTTTTTTTTTTAACTTTTACTCAAACGGACGTGATTTTTTATTTTTTATTTATGAATACATTTAACATGCCTAAAAATTAAAAAGAAAATTAAAATTTGGTGAAAAAATTCATACAAGACGAAACGAAGCTGCGAAGAACCAAAAGTTGATTTTTAGTACCAAAATGCAGCCTAAACCTATTAGTTTAGTGCACAGATTATGCTATTATTAACCACTCCCTCATCTCATCTTTCCAGTGTGGGACACCGATTACATGTGTATATATTCAACAATCTCCACCTCACATGTGCTCCATCTTGAGTGAAAGCTTCTCCAGGCTTTTTTTTCGTGTTTGTAGGTTTTGTGGACTTCCATTAGCACGCCACCTATGTGCATATTCCATGCTCAACTTTAATTTATAGGTCTCTTCTCCATGTTATGCCAAGTGGGGTTCTTGTACACGCTATCCACTGTGCCCACTATCTAGCGATAGCTTTGTAGGCTTTCACTGCGCACCATCCAATCTCATGATTCATGTCAAAATTGATTCCTCGTGGGCCCCATGGTTCATAACTATGCACTGTTGTTCTTGCATTGAACCAACATGTGCATGCGCACGATTCTTGTCCCTATAAATAAAGTGACCCAAGGCTAACTATTGTCACGCTGTGTTGTGGCCTATGTGGCATCATGTGGACGCCTACATTGTAGTGACAAAGTAGCAAGGTTCTAGTATTCTCTAGACCTTTTTGAGAGTCCTAAAGTATTTTATATAGTTTAGGAATGTTCTATAGAGTTTTAGAAAATTCTAGAATGATCTTAGGCACTTTAGAATAGTCTAATACATTTAAAATTTCTCTAGAGTATTCTAGATTGTTCTTAGGAAGTCTAGAGGAGTCCTGAATATTCTAATACTGTCATGTATATTTTAGAGGCTTGTACATATTGTAGAGATGTAAAGAATGTTCTAGCAATATAAAATAATATAATGTAGATCTCTTGATAGTAGGATCAAATGAATCTCCACTATCCATTGAGGAGGTAGAAGAACATAAATAGAGGCGTAGGGATAATTTGTAACCATCCAAGTTCAAGTGAGTAAAGCATTCTCCAAGTTCTCAAGTTGCTATCTTGTGTTCTTCTCTTCAAGTATTCTAGTTCTCTGGTTCACTTATTTTCAGTGTTCTTAGCTGCCTAGCAAGGTCAGGCTAATTTACCACTTTAAGAATGGGTTGATGTGTCTAAGTGTCATATGGGTTGAGGCATAAAATTCTAAACCCATGACACTGTACTCCATCATTATTTGCCTGTACATGTATGTCCATCTTGTCCCTAAACTTCGGTTTGGATGGAGGGGAGGGGAAGTTAAGGGAAGGGATGGAGAGATAACATGTTTTTGTTTGGTTAAACAATAATTAAATAAAGGAAATGGAAGGTAATTTTTCATCCCTCTTGTTTGGCTAACCTAAATTTATAAAGGAGACGGAAGCGAAGGAGAAAAAATTATTTTTTTCTTTCTTTAATATTTTTGATTTTAAATACAAATAATTTTAAAATATTATTTCACTTCACTTTCCCTCGCTTTCCTCCCAATTTTGGAGGGAAAGGAAAGTGTTCAAAAATGGGTCATTTCTTCGGTTATAATTTCTCCATTAACTCCCCTTCCATTCCTAAAAAATTAATTCAAACATAAATTAACAAAATCTTCCCTTCTAAATCCTTTACTTCCCCTTCTAACCATTCAATCCAAATGGAGTGTAAGGAGCAAAGGGACTAGGACTTGCTATGCACCACCATTCTTGCACCGAATTGAACCCCTGTATGTCCACCGGTTCCTAAGAGCAAAGGAACCTAGAACCCATCATGCATCACCATTCTACCACTCAACTAAACACGTGCATGTTCTCTCGTCCCATTGCTAAGATACCATTCTTGCATCAAAAGTTGAGTCTGTGCATATCTACCCTTCGTGTCTTGAGAGCAAACCATAAAGTGACCTAGGACCCTCTATGCAATGTTGTTCTTGCACCAAATTGAACTAGTGCATACACACGCATCTTGACGCATGACCCGCCTCCAATCACTACATGCCCGCAGACAATCCAAGCTCTTTTACCATTTGTTGGAAGATTTTTGAACCTTTGAAGCAAGCCCATACTAGGTGACAAATTGTGCATGGGACACATTTCAACTCAAAAGCATAAACTCATGAGTCTAGAGCCCATACTTTGCTATATTAACCTCACACCCTTCTCGTCTTTCCTATATGGGATACACATCCTGTGTATGTACCCAACAGCAAGAGTTGAAAGAAGTATTGGATTAAATTTGTGGAAGAAGTTTAAGAGACTTCCAGGCTGGCAACGTGGGACTAATGTTCACTTTGAATGGTAGGAAACATATTATTTAGTTAATTTATAGATTGACAAGATGTGCCTTCAAACATGATAAGGCCCCGATGATTTGTATTAAAGCAAGTTAAATGGTTGCTTATGCCAGTTTGCATATTTGTGGGGGGTTTTTTGGGATTCGTGTGTAACTATGTATATCCTGTTTGTGATTTCTGATGTATGTTATTGCGTCAGAATTGTCAAACCAATAAGGTTTAGTTGATGTCCATCATTGATGAAGTTTCCATGGCTAAATTTCTCTTCTGGCTGAAAAGTTTGTTATCTTATATTAGGATGGAATTATAGGTTAAAACTCAGTTCTGTTGGTAATGATTTATTTCCTCACTATGAAGTTACAAAAATTATATGTTCGGACTTCTTTGTAGATGTTTACAATTTTTATAGAGAATGATCATGTGTAGCACCAGTTTGCTGACTTGTTTTCTCTGAGCAGAAATTTAGAGAGGAATAGGATTAACTGCACTGTGAAGTTAGATGTCTGTTCTGCCACTGCAATTTTTGTTATTGCCTTCACATTTTCACAGTTACTTTCAATATTGTGCAATTTCATGTAGCATACAGCTTTCCTACTGTGAAAGGATGAGATGCTTTAAATTATTGGCTAGGAACTTTTTTTTTGGGGAACTTTTGAGCCTGAATTTTGATCAGCAGCCAAGATAAATCTGAATCTGCCTTTAAAATTTGAAAATGTTTCAAATTTTGTACTTGCATAGTTTAATCAACAATTAAAGTCTCTGCTGATGGCCTTTAAAATTTGAAAATGTTTCAAGTCTTGTACTTGCATAGTTTAATCAACAATGAAACCTTCTGCTGATGATGACAGTGGTGTTGGCAGTGGTTGGTGACTTTGGTTGATGGCGGAGACCACAATGGTGATAATGATTGTGGTCTTTATGGAAGTTGTATTTGTAGATTTAAGATTTGCATATGAATCCTTTTGGACTATGTGATATCATGCAGAGCTATGGGTGTTTTTCTTTGTATAATTTCCTTTTGTTATTTAGCAATGCGCTGACATAGTTTTGTTGTCTAGATGGATGGGGAATCCCTTGATAGGGCATTGAGCTCTAGTCAGACAAATTTATATACTGCCGTTCTGTTCTATGCCTCCTGGTGCCCTTTTTCGAATGGTGTTCAAGCAAAGTTTGCCATCCTCAGTTCAATGTTTCCTCGAATCAAACACATAATGGTTGAACAATCTCTAGCCATGCCAAGGTGAGTATTGTACTGTTGTATTCTATTTATTGTTACTATTCTCCTATTATTGGGGATAAGACTGCATACATTGCCTCTCCCTAGAGCCTCATGCGTTGGACCTCCTCTTTTTTTTTATTATTATTGGCTTGCTGAGAAGGGTTAGAATATGTTTCATTCATTTCGTCTGCCCAGAATCTGGATCGCAATGCTTGCATAGTGCACTATCTCTGCTTCTATATGAGGCTCAATTCAGTTTTTTTGTTGACTTATTTTTGCAAGGGTACCTTTTAATTTTTGAACCTGTCCCAACTTTGTCAAAATAATTCCCCCTCTCCCCCCCCCCCCCAAAAAAAAAAAAAAAAAAAACTGATCGTAACAGTACTTTTGTTCAAGAACATGAGGGGTGCAACTTTCCCACCCAACCCAAGAATGATGGAACAATTTTGACGTGGGACACATGGATCGGGCTAGTGCATATTGGTATTTTTTTTGCCTGTACAAGCAAATTGTAGTTCTGTTCAACAAGAATTTGTGCGGACTTATTTCACTAGCAGGTAGCAGTATTTTATAATCTTCTCAAATCTGGCCTTTTCGTCATTGAACCTCTTCAGCTTTTCAACTGCTTCCTCCTAAGAGTTTGCAGATCTTTATCTAACAAGTACAGATCAGGCTTGTGGTAGCATTTCTTTTATACTTCATTTGAGTGGTAGTAGTTGATCTAGTCATATTTATTTTAACAAAGTTTTGTATCCTGCTTCTAATTTAACGATTGACTATGTCAACAAATCTCATGTCATTTCCACATCTTTTGTCTGTCTGAGTATCAATTGTGCTTGCAGCTCCTCTTTGATTTTTTTTTTTTTTCATGGTTACTCCTCTTTGATTTATCCAGGCTCGACAGTCACTTACCACCTTGATCGCCTATTCCTTTGGGAGGGTGCTTGTTTTTCTAGCCAAAAACAAAATTAAGTTGTTTTATCTCTCCTATACCATCCCTGTTCATCTGCTGTAATTAATAATTGTCTGTGTGCATGTCGTGTCCTTGCCTTGTTTCCATAATGGTACAACTTATGCTTTCAGCTCTCCCCTGTTATCCTGGATCACATCTCCAATCACCTTGGGATGGATCTCACCTGAATTTGAAGGATGCTTGTGTTTATAGCTAAAAAAGTTATTTATTTATATTTTATGTTATTTGCTATAAAAACCTATCTTTTGGTGCTGCAACAAAATTGCATTCCGCAGCAGTGATTTGGTGTTTTGAAGCTGGCGGCTTCATAGAGCTTGGTGTCCCCCACCCCATGGGAGGGGAACTGAATTCTCAAATTTTGACTTTGAATTTTATTTTTAAAAAAAATTTACATGGGCAAGGAAGTTTCTTTATAACCACATGAATTAGATTTGGGTTATTGGGCTCAGGTAACAAACCGGTAGTTCAATGTATGGTATTTCCCTAGTTTATCTCAAAAGCTGTTTGTTCAAGATGAGAGGAAAATGACGAGGAGGGAGGATGTTACTTCTCACTCTTCTCCGTACCCTGCTGTCCACATTATATTTTTGGCATTGTTGGCAAACCTGCTTACCTGCTTTGTGTTCAATATGCAGTGTTCTTTCAAGATATGGAATTCATAGCTTGCCCTCAATATTGATCATGAACCAGACAGAGAGGGTGCGGTATCATGGTCGAAAAGATCTTTGCTCCTTTGTGAACTTCTATAAGAGAACTACAGGTAGTGCTTCTAAATAAATTACGAATGACTAAGAAACTGTTGGGGTGCATTATTGAAGTTAAGCATTTTGGGTTATTCTGTATATCTATAAAGTTGACTCTTCACCACCAAAGGATCTTTGTTGTTTTCTTCCATTTTTTTGTTGCCATCTTCAATTTCCACATCAACAGCCCCCGCCCCCCGAGGGGGTTTTGGAGACTAATGCGATATAATGGAGTGATAATATATCCACTGGACATCTTTTCTGCAATAAATGGGCATCTTTTCTCAAATTGTTGCATCTCAAAATTTGCCTCTATTTCAGGACTTGACCCAGCTGTTGTGCCTGAAGATAAAGGAAGCTACTCCCAAAGTGGTGATGAAGTAGTTCACCCTTGGAATGGAAACTCTCTGAAAGATATAGTGAGGAGGGAACCTTATTTAGTTTTCTCAGCGGTGTTCCTCTTCTTAAGGGTAGTGCTTTACTTCTTCCCAGGGATAATATCTCGTTTTATTGCTTTGTGGGCTGCTTACATACCACATCTAAATGTGGGAATGTTTGGAGAGTCGAGCCAGCTTCTTGGGCGCGTTCTCCACCTGATTGATGTAAAGAGAATTTGGAGCAAGCTGAAGCTATGTAAAACCAGGAACTTCCATAATGGAGCTAGGAGTGCTCGGGTTTGGGCGTCATCCTTGGCATCTGTCTCATTGGGTGAGACTTCCATGGGAAGGTGGTTTGCCTCTGGCGACTCCTAATGTATGAAGTGGGCTTCACCCTCCGGCGAACCAAGGACAGACTTGACTTTGGATTGTGGGTAACATACTTCTATGATGGTCACTCATGGTTCTCACTTTTTGTTCTGCTTTCACTTTTGTATCATATGGGATCTATCTATATCCATAGAAGTGATTCAAATTAAGTCTGTTCTTGTGCTCCGAGGATAGGCAGATAACAAAGATGTAAATTTTGGGAACATTAATCTTTTTGTATTTGTATAATATCTTAGCATTTTAGCTGACTTGCCTGCTCTTTTATATTATATCAGTTTTAAATTTAATTATTTAAAATTTCTCAAATTTCATGCATTTTATCTTTTTATTCTCTATCATAACCCAAATAGGCCTGCTGTTGTGCGCATTAGGGATGAAATTCGGTGCGCACGTTAATCCACCAAACCTTGTGCGCACGAGAGTCGATTCCCGTGCCCACGTCCTTCCCCCCTGCTGTCAACTGCAAGCATCTTTTGCACAGTATTGATTTTTAGTAAGTAGACTTCGATTTAAAAATATTGAGGATCAGTCTCGGTTAATTAAAACTCGCTCACATTGGCTATTCAAAAAGTCAATAAATTTATGTAATATTATCGAATGGTTGTTTTATAAAATAATAAGTTCTATTATAAGAAAAAAATATTTATAATAAGTCAAAATTCAAATGTCAAAGTACTTGTTGACAATTACACAATTTGAGCAAAAATGTTACAGGATTTCAACAAAAATAAAAGAACTCGCATGACTCTCATAAATCAGAGTAATCACTAAACACTGACAAGATATCTAACTAAATAATATTTATAAAATCTATTTATGTTATGTATTCGAAAGTATCATCTACGCTATTATATAGATGAAGCAAAGTTGGTGAAGCTTCAAATTTAATGAAACTTAGTAAAATAACCATCAACTTCTCACAACTATCAATATTTTTTTATAGAAATAAAATGAATTCTTTTAGCAACTATCACTTAATTAAGTAAATTTAAATTTGTATATATTAGCATTTTTTTAAATTTTTTTTAACCACACACTACTTTTATAATTAATTTATTTTATAAGTGCCATTTAATTATAAATTATTTAACTAAATGTCATTTAAAACTAATCATCGTTCATTTATTATGTATTATTTATTTTTACCTTAATGCAACGTATCTTTCTTTTAACAAAAAATTGTTGCGATCATTTGAAGATAAATTTTATTTTTTAACAATATTTTCTCATGATAAAGGCACCATTTGTTACTGTGTGAATATTTTTCAAAAAATAATTTTTAGAAGATATTTTTTAAAAAATAATAATAAAATTTAATTTTAAAAAATTAATAAAATATATTTTTCAAACTAAACAAACTTTTTCTCTCTACTTGAATATTTGTATTCCACTCCACTTCGGTAGCAGGAGCAGTCCACATTAGCTGCAAGTCCAGGGGTGGGTCGAACTTGACCTGATCTGACCTTTTTTACTTCACTATGCATGCACTCACATCTAGTACATTATAGGGTGCTTGGTATGATAAAAAGTGAGATAAAATAAGATAATTTGTGGGTTCGTAATTCGTGCAGTGAGATAAAAAGTGAATAACTTTTAAAAATTTTTAAAATTTTTCAGTAAAACAAACACCCCCTATATAAGTAGACTATGAGTCTAATGAACTAGACTTTAATGAACTTAAGTTTAACTTATTTAATAAACGAGTTTAAAAAAAAAACTCTAACTTAGCTCATTATTAAACAAGTAGAGTTTGAGCCGAGTTCTTAACCAGTTGCTCGGGAACAATTTAACTCATATTTGTATAAATAAATTATGAATAATTAAAAATATTTGAGCAGCTAGAAAATAATTAAAGGATGTTTAAAGAAATTGCTTAAAAGTATTAAATAGTTGAATAGATTTTAAGGAAGGTAAAAAAATTAAAATATGAAATTACTTAAATAAATTATGAAATTTTAAAAATTACTTGTACATCTTTTGAAATTGCTTATATATTTATTTAAATTTAAGAGTAAATTAGTAAGTAACGAATATTAATAAAAAATTTAAAAATCTCACTAAATAAATGATTTCACTCAATTTACAATTTCATCAACCACCTCTTGCTTTATTAATAGTGCGTGTAATATATAAAAGTTAGATAGATATCAAAAAATTAAAAAAAAAAAAAAAAAGGATAGATATGGAAATTTTTTTACCCGGGGAGGTTGAAGAGCCGGTTAAAGAAAAACGATCCGGTCAGGCGGTCACTACATTTGGATCAGAAAACCGTCCTATTTTAACAAAATTGGATCAAATATCGGTTCAATCGAACCGATCTAGAACCGTCGGGTTCAAACATTACCGTAAATTATGTATTCTTCTCCCCCTTTCGTTTGAGCGAGAGTATGATCATCTCTCATTTTCTCTTCCAGTTCCAGCTCTTTCATTTCAAACCCTAGGCTTTCATCTTTTACAATCAAAATTCATGCTTTCTGCTTCGACAAGAATACGGCAATAACTCTTTGCAAGTTTGCAACTCACAACTAGTTACAAGTATGAAACTCTATCTCTCTTTCTGTATATCTATATTTCTCACTACGAAGCACAAAGTTTCATTCGTATTTGTTGAAATTCGCAGCAAGTTGGCATCGGTTCAAACTTGCTACAGAAAGGGCGAATAACTCGAAGTCTCATTGCAGTAACCCTAGATTCCACAGATTTTCAAACTGTTTTTTGGAAAATAGAAGACACTCATTAAGGTAATCCAGTTCCTCGAACTCTGCTGGTAATTGGATTGTTTTTTCTTTCTTTTGTGGTTGTGCTGATTTGGTATTGATTTGTTTGTTTGATATGTGGATCACTATTTTAAGAAACTCACGGATTGTATGTTGATTTGAATTGAGTTTTTCCTGCTGGAATTGGTAAGTTCTGTGATTGCTGGGTCTTGATTTGATAACTGAGGGAAAATTGGATCGGTTGAAACATCAAATTGCTTCATTTGTGCTTTTGTTTGTAGTTGGTTTTGTATGTAATGCAAAAGAAGTCTTGGATTTTTGCTTGTTGATTGGTGGAGCAAATTTGTATTTTTTCAGTTGGTAGTGCTAATACTTTGAGCAACTTAAAGAGCAGGTCCTTTTTTGGGACTAATTCTAGTGTGTTGTTGTGGGAATTACTAATTATGATAAATTTGATAACAATGAAATATCTGTGAATTTGGGTCGGGATAGAGTTGTGGTGATGATTTCTCTGGAGATGTATATATACATATGCATATATAATGCCATATTATCGAGAGAATTTTATGTAGTGAACTTTGCATCCTATACTCATTGCCCCTTTAAGTATGATATTATACCATTATATAGATTCACAATATGGTGATATAGTAGAAACTAGGAAGGTGCAGGCTTGCTGATTGAGTGCAATGGAAGTGACTTTCTTCTTATTTATGTGTTCATGGTGCAGTCTATGTTCTTGAATATTATTCTGTTGCCTTCGGTGTTGTAAATTGTAGGAGTTTCTTGAAGATTATTCGTCCTAGTTGCCTAGTTGGACCATGTGCTATGCTGAATTCAAAGCATGGTGCAACCAAGTTGCTGGTGCTTGGGGGCTGCAACTCAACTAGTGTAATGTGCCCGGCATCTTTGGTGCAGTGCATTGGTAGATTGTGTTTAGATGCATTAGTGTGGTTGCTGCTGCAATATTATATCCTGAAATAGATGCTTTTGGGAGTTATGATGCTGTTTCATGGTCTGTTAGGATGAAGCCGCCTTTGGGAGGTTTTTTTTTTTTTAATTTAATAAACAAGTCTGTTAAGAGGGTCAGTTACAACCCAATTACTTGCTTTTCCGTTGTGAATAGGTCACAAACATGTTAAGGAAATAAATTTCAAAGGAAATGACAATTTTGCTTTACGGTTGTTCATGCTTTTGCAGGTTATGGTGGTACCTATTTTTATTTATTCATTTTTCAAAATTTTTATGACATAATTATGACGTCACGTTTCAATTATGCTTGACCTGGTGGTTGAACCACTGACGTGTAACCCGGTCGTTTTTTCCTGGTTTGCTTAGCAGTCTGGTTTTTAAAACATTGACTGGAGAGTCAAATGCTTCAGTTCTGAACCAGGAAAATAAGTGCGAACCAGCAGGTTTTAGTTCAAAAACCGTTTGAATGAGTGTGAACCTGAAGTCGGTGCGTGTTAGTATCGCGTGACAACAAACTAGAGTCCAAACCACTTCCTTTTTACTTATATCAATGAATCTTTTGCTGAGTCTTGAAATATAGCTTAATCTATACTGATTTGAAGTCTGATTTGGAGACTCTGCAATTGCTCGAAGAGTATTTCTCATTTCCTCAGGTCGTTCTTCTCTTTCTGGACTGTGTGCTGTGTATTTGAATATATTTGTCTGGAATTTGTGTTGACGATTTAATTTGTCCCAATTATCTCTCCTAGTATCTGTAATTTTCACTACTTTATTTCTATCCCCCTTTTTGTTTCTTCAATCTAGAGATTTTAATTCTAGGGTTTCAGTAAAATTTGTGGTTTTAGAATAATTGTCATTTCAAATATTTATTGGTCTAAAGTTCCTTTGGCTTTGTCCATATTAGCCTTATATGTGAACTTTAGTTCACATATTTGGGTTGAATTCTTTGCATTCCCATAGCTGATATCATAAAAAAGTAAGTCTATTGGTTGACTGTGAATTGGTTGAAGAAGAATCTGTTGAAGTATATTGTTCAAGCTTAGTGTAAAAACCTTATTGAGCTTAAAAATATGTTGAAGCTTTACTTGTTATTTTTTTAATCGAGTCTAATATTTTTGTTATTTTACACTTATTTCAGCTTCTTGAGCCGAGCTTGAATCGAGCTCAAAACTAAATGAGGTAAAAATTTTGTTCAAGGGGGCTCTTTGTTATCGATAATAATGAGACTAGAAATTGCTAATATCTTCATGATTTGCGTTTTGGAGGCCCCACCTCCCTAAACTTGACACAATTCCAAAATGGTTAACATATGGTGTGTTTGGATCTTGACTTGTGTAGGGAGAAAAATGCGAACCAAAAACAAAGTTGCAAATCGAAATAGCTCACACGGGTAGTTCGACGGTAAGATCTCTACCTCACACCAATTGAAGTAGAGGTGCCCCTAGTATAAAAAAATATAATGTTAAGTTTTTTGGGGTTAGAAAAATTAGAAGATTGCTGTTGAACGCATTCACCTGTCATTTCAATATAAAATAAGGCAAAAACATTGCTTCATGTTGGGATTGTTCCGCTAAATCACTCATAGAGCACTCGTCAATTCACCCAATCACTTTGTATCACTTATGTGATTCGTACTATACAACTTAATAACTATGCCTACTACCATAGTTGGTTCGTTTGACTAGAATTTTACAATATTTTGATTATTTTAACCTTCCTTTTGAAGGTCTTAAAGGAAGGAGAAGTGATCACGAGGATGGAAAATTTATTAATTCCAGGCAATAATTGGATGTCATGAAGGCTATTTTTGAAACCAAGCATGGCATCACAATATTACTTCTTTCTTTTTAGTCACACATGCACCCTCATCAGGTTTCATTGTGGAAATAAATGGATTTGCAGTATGAGAATACTAATAATGATGCTTGTTTGGACATTGAGTGGTTTAGGTTGCATTTCACTAATAAAGAGGCTTGAGTCCCCATTTAGTTGTCAGTCAAAAAAAAAAAAAAAAAAAAGAAGGAAAAAAAATCCCAAACTTGGATTATTATTGCATGAAGTGTGGGCCGTATTGACCAGAATTCATTTTTGTCATTGCGAATCACATTTTAGTGCATACGTTTCGAAACATGGTACACTAATGCTCCAATTTACTTAATTTGACTGTCTAAATAGATTATACTTATATTATATTTTACTAGAGAAGACTTTTAAAGATAGTTAATTGAGAAGAAGTTATGTGACAATAACCCGTAAGTTTAAACTTTTACGAAAGAATAATGACTAAAGAAATGCATTGAACCGAAAGGGCATTCAGTTTCATAAATATCTACACAGTTTTATTTTCTCGATTATTATTACTATAATTATTTTTTTTGGAAAAAGTCACTTTATATATTGAAACATAGGCATGTAAATGGGATTTATCGGGCTTGGGTATGGGGGTGGACCCAAGCCCATTACGGAAATTATAGACTTGGGCCCAAATTCGTCGGATCCATAATTCTTCTATCCATATTCGAACCAGCAAATAGTCAGGCATCTTGACCCAATAATATTTGTATATTATAAATGTATAAAGTTATATTATCAGGTCCAGTCCTTATTAGCCTGTGTGTAAGTTTATCCGTATACGGATCCATGAAGGATTGGGTAATTGGGTGTGGGCCTGATTTGGTAAGTGGATGTAAAACTATTTTCATACTCGCTTGGTAGGTCTAGATTGAGGTCTAGACTCGATACATTGACAGGCATATCATAACATTTTAATAATGTAACGACTTTGTGAGAATCTTATTCCTCATTGTTTCGCATTTTAGAGTACAAGCATGCTGCTTTTCTGCTTTTATTCCATGTACTAAAAGGATCCACATTCTAGGTGACATTGGTATGGGCTACGTAAAGCATGCATACTGTTATTACCCGTTCATCGGG
>JAVXUM010000002.1:1470236-1483260 GCA_035590655.1 Pouteria glomerata
CCCCCCAACCAAACACCTTCGATGTAACTATCTCTACAAAATTGTGTCCGTGCATCTTAGTTACCAAGAAACAAGGGCATGCATCCCCCAACCAACAAAAAAAAAAAAAAACCAACCCCAACACACAAAAAGAAAAGTGGATGGCAGGCCCTCCTCCGCCTGACCAATTAAGATATTAATTTTTTTTAACTCCCAGTACTTGGTGGCTGACTCTAATCAGATGTACTCATGAACTGAATTGTTACTGACTGTCAATATGTGTTACCAGATTACACATGATTGAGTTAAAAATACATCTTATTCCTTTTGTTGGAACTCAAATATTGCATTTTTTTACAGTGCTTTATGGTCCTGTTTTAACTCTTTAAACATTGTTGGGGTGCTTGAGGATGGAAATTTCTTGTTTAGCTTTTGATTAAAATATTTGATGTGAACTTGACATAGCTTGATTAATGAACTGAATCCTATTCCTCAGTATGTTTCCTTTTATTCTTTATTTTACCGTTTACTCTTTAAAAGTCGTAGTATTTGTGACTTTTACCGTTATTCTTGGTTTTCTATTTTTATTGTTTTTACTTTTTGATGACTCGATTTACCACAAGAAACTAATCATGACTGTTATTTGGTGAAGCCCCCAGGAACTGCGGAGTCACAGGCTCTAATGTTCTCAGTACCAGAGTCTGGAGATGTGCCCAGTCCGTGTACTGGGATAATGGATGTTGCAGATCAGATGATTTTGCCTGTAGGATATTCATCATTTGATAACTTTAATCTGCCTCCAGTAGCCATGGAGGAATCTCTTAGCAAAAATCAAGAAGTTGCTAAGAATGCTCTCTCTTCAGGTGCAGTTACCAACACTCCAGCATCTTCCATGGGCGAGTCTGTTGATTTAATGAAAGCAGAAGCGCTGATGACATTTGCCCCGGAATATGGGGCTGTTGAAACTGCAACTAGCGAGTTGTCAACATCAATTTTTGGAAGTCCCTATATTCCAAAATCTCGAAAAGTTAAGAGTGAAAATTCAAGCCCTAAAGTTTATGTATATTGTGCAACACCACCTTCATCTCCTTGCTTAGATGGATCTGATGAGAAGCATTGTGTGGCTGTAAATTCAAAAACATATCCTGGCAAGCATGATTTGAGTGTAACTCATCCAAAGAAATATTACACTATCATTGAGAGTGGGAAAGAGCAAAATGAAAAAAGATCGTTTGCTTGCAACAATGGTGTCACCACAGACAAGTTGGCAGTGCCATCTTCTTTCTCTGGTTTAAATTCTACAAATGCTGTCAGTTCTGTCCAGAAGAAAATGAATCAAGCAACATTTGGGCCAGAAAATTTACCTACGTCTATGAAAACTGTGCTTGCCACTGAGGTTGAATGCCTTATGTTTCAAGCTTCTATGTGCAGAATTCGACACACCCTTTTATCTAGCAGTGTTTTGTCAATGGATTCGACTAGGCCAACTGGAAGTACTGTTCTGAATCAGCTGTATAGTGAACCGAGCGTGACGACAGATAGTGTTTTTGGCAAGTATGAGATGAAAAAGAAGGAATCTATTCCAGTTAGACTTGCTGGTGATATAGACGGAGGGCTGCTACATGGACCACTTAATGAACATGTAGGTGTTTGGCGCTCTGTTGGAATTACTAAAGGTGCAAAACCTAATATTTCACCAAGTATGGAACTCTGTCCTTCCTTACCTTCTCATTTGTTGAATGAGGAAAGTATGCTTTCTTATGGGCAGAAGCAACCACTTCAGGAATTTCTTGATGGCTTGGCCTTACTTGTACAACAAGGCACTTCATTTGTTGATGTGGCACTTGATGCTGATTGTGGTGACGGCCCTTATGGTTGGCTTGCATTAGAAGAGCAATGTAGGCGTGGATTTGCTTGTGGACCTTCTATGGTCCATGCAGGTTGTGGAGGAAGTTTGGCTTCTTACCATTCACTTGACATTGCTGGTGTGAAGCTAGTGGATCCTCTTGTAGCTAATGTAAGCACACTTCTTTTACTTTAAGTACACGTTTTTACGTGTACATGGAAATACTGCTTACAACCATACAGACGAACTGTAGGAGTCTCCTACTTCCAATTAGTCCTTTTTTCTCCCCTATCATTCGAAAATAAAACTGCCCTCATTGAGGGTTTGGCTTGGATCCTTCCCTTCTTTAGTAGTTTGGTTTTACAATTTTATTAATATTTTTTAATCTTAGGATGAATGATAAAGAAATCCGTGCACTTATTTTCTTATAAAGATTATTTGAGAAATATTAGATTTAGAAATTTGGCCAAATATGGAGATCTTCGGGACTTGTTTTTCGATCATAAATGTTCATGGGCTTACCTGAGGATTCAATTTCAAGTGGGCTTATGTTTCCTTTAGAATTAAAGCTGGCATTTTTAATCTGTCTGCAAGTCACTTCTTAGTTATATGCTAATAATTGCTATGTGGCCATTTGTGACCTTATTGGCTAGCATGGTTGTATATTAAGTCGGCATTACATTAAATACACTAGTTTGGTTAGTTCCATCATCCAATAGTTCTTAACCAGATTTTGACTTTCAGGTTCATGCATCATCTGTGATTGGTTTGCTGCAGTCAGACATTAAAACAGCCTTGAGATCTGCTTTTAGCACTTTGGATGGCCCATTGTCTGTCACTGATTGGTGCAAAGGCCGGGGTCAATCGGGAAATGCAGGAATCATGGGTGATGGATTTTCCACCGAACTCACTGGTAGTGAATGTAGAGATTCTTCAAGTACTGTAGCTTTTGGAGAACCACTAAGCCCATCCCAATCCTCTGCTGTTGGGTCGTTGTGTCTCAAAGGTATACATTTTCTTTTATATATAGAGTGCTATACTAGATTTTCATTACCAACAGTTGGGCCATTTGCACAACAGATGGAGCCAGGGTGGATGAGACTAGCCAGAGGAGATCAAACCAGGAAATATGTGCATCAGACTCAGAGCAACAGTTTGGCTTCTGCCTCAGGCCAACATTATGTGTACTTCCGTTACCTGCTATACTTGTGGGGTATGCATCCTGGTCGTGAAAGCTTTACATTGAGATTAAACTTGGTGGACATATTTGATGATACTTTTAGATTTAATTATTAATTTTTACAGACTTGGAAGAGATCTCCAGGATATTTATATTGGCAATATATTGATTTTGACTTCCATTCCATCTCAGGAGTAAAACATACAGAAAACTACATATTGTTTGATAGTGATATGGCCCACATAATCTACTTTGGAAGCTAAGTAGGGAAACTAGCGCCTTATGAAGAACGGGGTCTCTAGCTTGACTCTTGTGTTGTTGACTTGTGGCGGTTCTTATTCATCCAAGAAAAAAAAAGGAAAATAAAAAACTTGGTGGTTCTGGCATCTGGAATTTACCAATCATGCAAAAGCATGGTTGGGGTTCCTTGTTACTCCTAACGGATAAAAATGAAAGAACTTGTCAGTTTGACGGTGAAACTTTAATGCATCACAAATAGTTCTAAGGTTATGTTTGTTTATGGAACATGAGGTAGGGGATTGGATGGGACCTACCTCATCCCAGTTTAGATTCCACATCCCCCAAGTTGGGGGATATACAATACCTTGGGAAGTGCGGTATTGTATATCCCCATGGCCGCTTTAGCTTTCTGCAAATATCTATAGATCCAAAGTTATTTCTTGTCGTATTTCTTGTCAAATCACATCTTTATCCTGCTTTATGGTGCCGTTTGGTGCAAAATAAAAAAATACAAAATTTTACAAATTTCTATAAACACGAATTTCGAGACTATAAAATTTAAATTTCTTACTCATTGCACAAAACACTAGACACTAACTTTTATAATTTTATACAACTCCAAACACACCCTTTATCTCACCAACCAAATGTCAAAAAAATAATTCTACATAAAAAATAATTTCATGTTACATCTAATCCCATATATTATTCCATGGTTTTACTTATCTGCTATCATTCAATCTCCCCAATCAAACGTAACCTATAAGTTTCTTGCAAAATTTTAGCCCAACTTTTATATTGACTAAACCCATTAAGTATATGGATCTTGGTGTCATTATCATTCTTTTCCACGATTTTACTGCATGTCAAAATCCCACCGTGTTATTATATGGTAAGTACATAAATTTTGAAATGTTTTAGAAAGATTGAAATTTATTAAATTATTTATTGCCGGGGTGGAGGATGCTCACCGTGTGTGAATGCAATTTTCTCTCTTTTTTTTTTTTGAATTTTCTTCTTATCTCTTGCCTCCTTATCTCTTATATTCCATCTCTGCTACTTTTTCTTGTTTCTCCTATCTCTTACTCTTCTGATATTTCAAAACCAGTTATTGAAATAGTTTCCAGTTATAGCAGTTGAGTTAGGGATGTTAAAGGTCATTTTTTGGAACTCAAAATTGTGACGGAGCTTCAAAAAACACCAAAACTGCTTCTCCTTTTATAATAGTATAAATTTTAATATGTCATGGATTCATTTTTCTCTCTGTATATCATAATTTGTTTGGAGAAAATTTCCATCTACAAATTAAACTCTTGTTTCTGTACTCTTTTAGGATTGGTAAAATTTGAAGGTCAAGAACTCTACTTTTTAATTGCCAGTTTGTATGCAAAATTCTTGTTGTTTCAATGAAAGAAAAAACATATTTGGGTTAAATTTATGTATTTTTTAGAAGTTTAATTTCCACTTTTATTGAACTTGTTTGGTCTGCTGCTTTTTTATGACTGCTTGCTCCTCCCAAGCCTAATTTCTGGCTTCATCTCCTGCTTCACTAGACAATGCCCCAGATATGCTTCACGTGCAATTTCAGATTTGCCTCTTTTGTTACTTCCGTGGTGTCCATATTTTTGGTTGCTTGTGCATCTCTGCTGGCCGATATTGATGGTGCAGCATGGAGTTCTTTCTTTAGCTTTATTGTTTACTTTAATTGCATGTGGGGGATAAGTGATTTTTGCAATAGGTACCAGGATGATTGGCTCAAGACATCAGCAAGCTCTTTGCAACTCTGGGAAAAGGCTCCTCTTGAACCATATGCTCTGCAAAAACTTGTGAGATATATCAATCTAGTCGAAACAAATAATTTTTCAACCGCACTTTAATTATGATGTTATATATCATTTCTGCTTAAGAAATTATACAAATTGCTGTTGTGTATTTTTCATTACTGGGGTGTAACTGTTGAGTTTTCTTTTTCTTCATTAAATGTTGCAGATGACTTACTATGTTGTGTGTCCAGACATTGACCCCCTTGCGACCGCTGCTACCGACTTCTTTCAACAACTTGGTACTGGTAAGTATTATAAGAGGCATATTCATGTTTAATCCATGATATTGATGGTCAAATGTATGCAGAGAGTTCAGATATTTTTTTAATCTTGAAATGAGATAGTGGCGTGACATGGTACTCTTATAATCTTGTGCAAGTAAGTCTTAACCAAAAACAGGTTAAATTTGTGTGCTCGATATTTTCATCTAATCTTAAGAAAGAGGAAACTACAGAACGTTTGACCTAAGGAAGATGGAGAATGCATCGAATATCGTGTTTTCTTTTAGTGTTCCTATCTGAATATATTCTTCATCCTCTATTGCAAGAGGGCAAAATAGGTGTGATAAAAAGGACATTTTTTTCTAAAACATGAATCGGATCTTAAGTTTTTTGTTCATGTTTTTGAGTTTTTAATTGAAATAGACATTTTCTACTTTTATTTTCTTTTCTTTGAAAAACAAAGTAAGAAAATGGTTGGCATTAAGGGAATGTCAAGGCGCCACTTACGAAGTCATCTTCCTTCTCGATCCCAGCTGATAGGCCCAACAAGAGATTAGCAAATTCTTTATAGCATTTGGAACTACCGACTTAATGCCAAAGATGGATAACATCAAATCCCACAAGTCCTCCATCCATGAACTATGATCGAAAATTTGCTCAATGGATTCTCCCTATTTTTCTGCACAGGCAACTGCTTTTTACTAAATTATGGCCCGTCAACTGAAGATTGTCAATTGTGATGGTCCTCCCTTTAGCGACAAACCAATAAAAAATGTAACTTTTGGTGTAACCCCTGACTTCAAGATCTTTCTCCACTCAAATGCCTTCTCCATTCTCCCTGGCAAATGCTTGTAAAGAGATTTCTCCTCAAAATGCTGACTTTGAGAGAGACCATTTTGCTTAGTCTTCCCCTTCCCTAATCTTCAGTCTGCGACAACTTTAAGAAAGAAGCATACCTCTCCAATTCCTAGTCAAATAAATTTCTTCAAAGAGTTAAATTCAAAACTATGTTATTGCTGTGATATTCCATTCAATCAGCCACCTATGCCTCCGCGGCCAATTATGGTAAATTTCCTTAAATTGACCTACAACCGGAGTTATCCTTCCTTTTGAATTTTGTAAATAGTTTGGAGTTGTAATCGACAGTTGGTCCTTTTTGCATCTTCTTGATGCCTTTTTAAAATTTTGATTACTTATTAAAAAAAATCCTTAAATCGACCTTAAAAATCCACTTATTAAAATGCTCTCACATGAAAGGCCTTTTGATGCAAAATGGAAACACGTTATTAGAGAATTATTTTATATTATTTGAATTTTATTTTAGGATTTATTTTGAATTGGATTTTAGTAGAGATGTTTATCTTTAATTCAATTTTTTTAGGGATTTGATAGAATAATGATAGGATTTGGATGGCCTATGTAAGGGCTTTAACTGTATTGGATTAGTAGACTTGAATTTTGAAGGTTATTGATTGGCATGATGGCTGTCTCTCTCTCTCTCTCTCTCTCTCTCTCGCGCGCGCGTACTTAATCTCTTTCTTTCTTTGCTTTAATTTCTACTGTTCTGCATTACCTTTGCCATAGACCCTTATAGTTTTCTATATTTGAAGGATGCATTGTGATTGCATTCTCACCTGTTGTGTGAGTTCTGTCAGTTACTTCTACATATCTTGCATTTTATGCTACCAGTTAGCTGATACAGTTGGCATCACTTGCAACTGCATCACTTGCATTTTATGCTGTCAGTTGTATGCCTGTGTACTCTTGCTGATACATTGAATACCTTGCTGATCACATGCACCCTTCTGTTTTAATGATAAAGAGTGTGTTTAGAGTTGTATAAAATAAAATAAAATTATAAAAGTTAATGTCTTGGGTTTTGTGCAGTGAGTAAAATATACAGTTTCATAATTCGTGTTTATAAAGATTTGTAAAATTTTGTAGAGATTTATAAAATTTTGTATTATTTTATTTTATTTTGTTGAACAGCAAACGGTGCCAAAGATGCATGTCCAATTATGTGTTAACTTTCCTTCTAGTTGCATCACTTGTAATTAATGCTGTACTTTCTTATGCTCTGATATGTTTATGCATCCATCTCAACGATAGAATGTGATTATCATCTAGCATGTCTGTGTATATACATAAGGTGCAAATGGCTTTTTTTGTATTAACTGGGCCCTAAGTTTTGTCATGGCTTGTCTCTTCCAGTTTATGAGACATGCAAACTGGGAACTCATTCACCTCAAAGTTTGGGAAACCAAATGGAGATAGACTCTGGAAAATGGTCATCAGCTGGTTTTGTTCTAATTGATTGCCCTCAATCAATGAAGATAGAAAGCCGCACTGCTTCTCTTGTCGGATCAATTAGTGATTATTTTCTCTACCTGTCCAACGGCTGGGATTTGACTAGCTTTCTTAAGTCTCTTTCAAAGGTTCTTAAAGCCTTAAAACTTGGTTCATGCTTTACCTCAAGCCCGAAAGAGGGAAGTGGTGGTCCTTGTACGGTAAGTATTGAGTATTGTTTACCTTCATGTAAAACTAATTTTTATTGAGATATCAAAATTTACAATGAAAATACAATGAATGAACATTGCTTTCAATGTTTGATTGTCTCCAAAGATCGATGTCAAATGGATTTTGCATTTTTTTTTTTTACCTCCTTTTACCGGAAAGGTCACTTTTATATTCTCCGTGCACTTTGTGATAGTTGTTCTTAAAGCAGGGTATCCTATAATTTGTTGCTCTACCTACAGTGACACGATATGGTTCACAAGATGTATTTATTGCATACATAATGCACATATGGAGCTACTGATACGATATACATTGCAGTATGCTTGTCAACAGTAGGGGGTAACTTGGGTCCATTTTAAGTATCTTTTTGTGCTTACGTGAATTTTGTAATAACTATTGGATGGTTTGTTCTTTATTCCTCCTTCCCTCCTTTGCTTTTCCGAAAGAGTTTGACGTAATTCATTTTCTAAAGTAATCTTCTGTAACCTATAGGAAAATGTTTGATTAAAATTGGCAGGAATTTATGAGAAAAAATGGAAACAGAGTTTTCTTGCGATCAAGATGAAAACAAATGAAAAGCTATAATATTACATATTAATTTCTCAGGTGGGCCAAGTAATAAGTGATTGTTAAGAATGTTTGGATGGGTTTTAGATGCTGATATTGTTCACAACCGAATAACATCTATGATAGGATAGGCAACTTCCTATTTTCTAGTGTCCGAGGAATGATAGATTATTTGAATTTCTGTGAGCCAGTGACCTAGCAAAAGAGATTTTTGATTCATTATGTAAGCTTATTTATTTATTTATTTATTTGATAAACTTATTTTTCTTTTCTCTCATTGTCTCAAAAATCCCATCATTGGCAAATAAATTTTAGGGGGCTTATCCCAAATTTGTCACTCTGATACTCTTATCATTGAGGTGTTTTCCCCCATGCTTAATGGCATTTACTTTGTGCTTTATTGTTAGTTTGTTCTTCCAAAATCGATCTGATAGCATTTATATTTCTGTTTTTTTTATTTTGAATTAGGTTATATATGTGGTGTGTCCCTTCCCAGAGCCAGTTGCAGTTCTGCAGACTGTCATTGAATCCTCTGTTGCTCTTGGATCCATCATTCTTTCGTCAGATAAAGAGAGGAGATCTGCAATGCACACCCAGGTTGGGAAGGCATTAAGCTGCTCTGCTGCTGTGGATGAAGCATCAATATCAAATGTTTTAACACTTTCAGGATTTAGTATTCCTAAATTGGTTCTGCAGATTGTGACAGTTGATGCAATTTTTAGAGTGACAAGTCCAGCTCTTAATGAGCTTGTCATTCTCAAGGAGATTGCTTTTACTGTTTACAATAAAGCACGAAGAATTTCACGAGGATCCTCTGCTGATGCAGCCCAGTCTAACTCTGTGTCTAGTAGATCTCCTTCAGCTTCCATGCAAATGACTTCTCCAGTTCCAGGTATGTGGAAGGAGTGTATTGGTCCTCGAAGTACCGGACCTTCCCTCCCAAGAGAGGGTGAACTTGATCCTAGCTTCAGGCCTGGTACTTGGGATAACTCTTGGCAATCAACAAGAGCTGGAGGTTTAGGCTGTGATGCACACAGAACTGGGGAGTTTATTCTTCGAGATGAGACCCATTATATGTTTGAACCACTGTTCATTCTTGCAGAACCTGGTTCTCTGGAGCATGGAGTCTCACCTACTGTTTTTGCTAATCCAGCATCTGAGTCTTCAAGGCCTTTATCTGATGATTGTAATAGTGGAAGCTTAGTGCAGAGTTCATCAGGCAGTGTGGATGCTGCATCATGCTCCAGACCTGATAGATCGGAGCTAGAAGGCTTTGGATCTGGCCATCAGAAGACACTTCCTAGCCTACATTGTTGCTATGGATGGACTGAGGATTGGCGTTGGCTAGTATGTGTATGGACTGATTCTCGGGGTGAATTGCTTGACAGCCATGTATTCCCATTTGGCGGAATTAGTAGTAGGCAGGACACAAAGGGACTGCAATCCCTTTTTGTCCAAATTCTTCAGCAGGCCTGTCAAATACTTCAGGCATGCTCTTCTCCTGATACTGTCGTTTCCAAGCCTAGAGATTTTGTGATTACACGCATTGGATCTTTCTTTGAGCTTGAGTGCCAGGGTATGTGATTTATTTCCATCTTCTTACTAATGCAACATGTTATTTTATGTTTGGAGTATTTCAAATTTAATAGTTTCAGTATTTTATGATTTGCAATGTTTGGTAATCATGGGCTGCCAATTTGTGTTGTTATTGCTGCATATTTTCATTAGATTGACTCGGAGCTCCTATTCTGAGCAAAATGAAATTGGTGACAATCGGTTGTGCTTTGCTTGTTACAATATTATTGTGTTTGTGAGCTTAAGAACTCGGGTACTGCACGTTTTGCTCAGAAAAACTATTGTTTAGCAATTGGAAATTAAATGGACATTTATTCTTTATCATGATTTGTTCAACAATTTGGGAAATGTACTTAGAGTTCCTTTAGGTTGTATTTGTATTCTATTAAATTTTTAATTTGGTATTTTTGTGGTGAGTTTGCTAAAGTTCACCCGATGGTTAACAGAATGGCAGAGAGCGCTATATTCAGTTGGGGGTTCTGAGGTGAAAAAATGGCCCCTGCAATTACGGCGATCTGCCCCTGATGGGATGCTGGCAAGCAGTAATGGGACTTCCTTGCAAGAACAGGAGATGAGTTTAATTCAAGAGAGAACTCTTCCTTCTTCACCCAGTCCTTTATACAGCCCTCACTCAAAAGCTTCTGCTTTCATGAAAGGTGGACTTGGACAACCCTCCGCTAGAAAGCAGCTGATGGGGGGACCTCCAATCCTTGACCACACTAGGGGTTTGCTTCAGTGGGTACATAGCATCAGTTTTATCTCAGTTTCAGTGGATCATTCCTTACATCTAGTTTTCCAAGCTGATGCAACACCCTCTGGTATGTGAGCTACATATTCTTCAATTGTATCTTTTCTATTGAGGTCTTCAGAGTCCACCCACATTTGAAGTCCTATAATGTCCTGTTTAAAATATGTGCAGGCAGACCTTAATGGACAATTGAGAATGATTACTTGATAAACTTGTCAGTGAATTACAACATGTTTAGGCAGATACCATTGTTAATTGAACCTAGCTTCCTCGTGTTGGATGTCGTTGATGTTAGTTCTAGCTTCATCTTTTCCCATTAGGATAGGGGACACGGCTGATCTTTGAGGTGCAAAATTTCCTCCTTTATACTGTAGGCTACTGTAGAAAATGTCTGTAGAACTATTAGTTTTCAAGACGGTTGCCTTGTTCTTTTTGAAAGATTTATGTGATTAAGTTATTTGTTTATTTATTTCAATGAGTAAATAAATATGTTTTTTCTTTCTTTCTTTTTTTTTTTAAAGCATCAAGGAGATGCTACCCCTATACATGTGATTTATTTTCATTTTAAATTTAGGTTGAATTAGAACTATGCGAACTGCAAAGATCACCTGAAATGTCAGGTAGAGAATGTGCCTCATTGCCTGTTAGTTGGAAATTTATATTTATATGGAAATCAAAACATATGAAATATTTGTAGAATTTTTAAGTTGCATAGATACGCATTTAATCCTATCAATGAAGGAATGATGTTAACAATTTGAGCATTCAATCTGTGTGATTGATCATGTTCGGTGGAGCATATATGACTACTGTACTCTAGCCGGGAAAAGATCATTGATGATAAACCTGTCAGATATACATCTGACGGCCTATGTTGGTGTTATATGATGCCCTATATGTAAATGGGCACTGGATATGCAGCTTCTTTGATGGGCACTGAGCACGTCTTCTTGGAAAACAATATTGAATGCTTTTCATGTTAAGTTGATGCTCAGTGCCATTATATAACGCATGGAATTATTCTACTTGAAAATCTCTGGGATGCTTTCTGAAATTATAGTTGTGATTCGGGTGACATGATAATGTCTAATTGTTCAAAACTTGTACTAAATTCCTGTTGTTCCCCCTTTTCCCCTCAGGAGGGACAAAGAAAATATGTAAAATTTTGTGTGGATACATTAAATTGCTGGTTTTTCACTCTTCTACCTCAAATAAGTGTACAAGAGTTGCTTAGGCCTGTCCTATTGTACTGTTGTGTGATCATTTGCAGGCGGCACTCAAGTTAGCAGCAATATGAACCAGTTAGGTTATGTTGAGGGGTTCACTCCTGTAAAGTCTCTTGGTACTGCATCTGCATCTTACATTCTGATCCCTTCACCCAGCATGCGCTTCCTTCCCCCAAATCCCCTGCAGCTCCCCACATGCCTCACTGCTGAATCCCCGCCACTGGCCCATCTTCTACACAGCAAAGGTTCTGCAATTCCCTTTTGCACTGGATTTGTGGTATCCAAAGCTGTACCATCTATGAGGAGCGACTCTAGGAGCAACTCAAAAGAAGACTGGCCTTCGGTTCTCTCTGTCAGTCTTGTTGATTATTATGGTGGTAATAATATTACCCAAGAAAAATTTATGAGGGGGATTGCCAAGCAGGAGGGAAGGGGTTTAAGCTTCGAAGCTAGAGATTTTGAAGTAGAAACCCATCAGATCCTTGAGTCTGTAGCAGCAGAACTTCATGCCCTGTCATGGATGACTGTTAGCCCTGCGTACTTGGAAAGGCGTACTGCACTGCCTGCTCATTGTGACATGGTTTTGAGACTGAGGCGTCTTCTTCATTTTGCTGATAAAGAGCTTACACAACGCACAGAAAAGGCACAAGTTTAGTTAGGTTCACGAAGATCTCATGGGAAGATGTCACCTCTAAGAAGCCTTCATCTTTTGGGTTAACGGCTTTAGAGTTGAGAATGTTTCTTAAATTTTCTGATAATTAACTTTCTTGACAGCCAGAAAGTAACGACTTCAGGTGAAAAATGAAATCTCACGGAGGCAGACTAGGAGGAGTTGTGTCAGTTTGTTTCTTTGTAAAATTAATGTAACATGTTTGCAAGTTGCAGATATATGATTCAAACCTGCTGATTAGCAGCCCCAGAAATGAATAGTCTGGGGAAGAAATATACTAATTTAGGGTAGAGATAGGAAAGAAGATCTCAGATTGTGTATATAAACCTTTGAACAGTTGCTAACAAATCATGGTTTGATAAGTATAATCGGGAATCGTGCCCCAGACAATTTAATTTACCATTGTTTTAACAGGATGATTGATTATATGGG
>JAVXUM010000002.1:1484481-1496728 GCA_035590655.1 Pouteria glomerata
GATTGATTATATGGGTAGGTTAACTGTATTTATATTTATCTTTTAGTGCATGGATTTTTGTTGCTATTGTGAGCACTGCCGTTGCTTCTTGTAATTTGCGCCGTGCATTTTGGGCACCTCTATGTTAATGGTGATTTTGCAGATTCTATGTCTGCGTAAACGTCGATGATGTCAAGAGTAATAAAAGCCAAGTGAGGCTTTGTTTGCACGAGGCAAAATTTGTCTCAGTGGGTTAGAATCCTATTGTTGATGGATGAGATTCTTAGACGATGAAAGAGTGGTAAATTTACATTTCAATTGCATCTATTTTTATGTTTTTCTTTCCTTTTCTTTCTTTTTCTTTTTCTTTTTCTTTTTTTTTTTTTTTATTTCCTGTTTTTGAAGAAGATATTGATGTTATGGGATTTTTTTCTATCATTTGTTTTAATATACATATATATTTGGAATGTTAGAAGTTTACTCTTTTTACCCGTGTTCATGTTATTTTTAATTTCTAAAAGCAAAAAAGAAGGCTTGAATGATTTTTACTATTGGGTTAATAAATATTACAACTTCTAGTTTTGTCTCCAACAATTCTACGTTGACTTAATATAGTTTTTAAATTTTTGCATTTGTAACTATAGCTGTGGGTTTAATAATAATAATAATAAGAGGTAATCCGTAAATTTAATTTTCAAATTATTTTGCTTTTATAACACATATGAATTTATTGTAAAATGTAATTATGGGCACATTTGGTGTCTAACAAAATAGATAAAAAAAAAAATACAAAATTTTACAAATTTCTATAAAACTTTGTCTCTACAAACGCGAAATTCGAGATTGTAAAATTTAAATTTTCTACTTGCTATACAAAGCCTGAGATTATAAAATTTAAATTTTTTACTCGTTACACAAAATTCGAGATATTAACTTTTTATTTTATATAACTCCAAACCCACCCATACAAGAATATTTTCTTGTGATAAAAATTTACATTTTTATAGAAATTGTCAACAATTCAAATTTGGATGGATAGAATATTGGAATCGATAATGTAGTAATTCTTCATTGATTATAAGCTTATGAAAGAAAATCATTAGTAGAAAAGTAACTTAATTCTGATAACTTGATGATATAAATATAACAATATTGGACATGAGAACGGAGAATTCTAATCTTTTTTTGAAATTAGGCATGGAATCTAGTCATGGTCTTTAAATTTAACCTTTTTTTTCCTTTTTTAAGTTATAATCCTTAAACTTAAGAGTCAAATTGTCAAAATTAGATATCATTAACCTTTATTTGTAATAATACTTAATCGTTAACTTTTTCTGATACTATGTTTTATCGATTATATGATTCAGATATTAAAATAGAAATTCTTATGTTTGATCTGTCTAAAGAATTGGAACACTCCTCTTTTTAAATTTGCGAAATTGTAGGTTTCAGAATCTAATGCAGCATTTACTAATTTCACAAATAAAAAAAAAATTAATTTACAAAATTATTGTTATTTATTAAACAACTTTTTGAACGAAAAAAAAAAAGCAATTTAGTCTTTTAATTCACATTACTTGGTGTACCAAACATTGAAATTTATTATTATTTTTATTCTAATTTTCATATCAATTCTTGTTTTCTTTTTTTGTTGGCAACCAAACATAGCAAAGGTCAGCTTCTTGAGTTTCATATGGGTAGACCAGGCTGAAAGGACCTTTTCGCAAATTTGAACCTGTGGACGATTCTGTAGATTGAATTCTTTGAGTCTGCTGGGCCCCGGAAGATAGAGGGCAAGGGGCTCCAATCTTGGGATGGCCTTACATTTTTAAAACACGGGCTTTTGGCCCATGGGCTCGGCCGCTCGAGTATTTAAGATGCTTGTTTAAAGCACCAAAAGAATTACAGAAAGAGGACGAAGAAGAAATAACTAGACATTTCGACATCTGCACCGCCAAACCAGAACTCGCAACAAAAAGCGACGGATCCTAGCAATAAAGATCTTAAAATCCTGTTCAATAGATCGTTGCCACGTGGACCTGACCATTACCGCTTTCGCGCCATAGCTGAGGCTTGCGCGTTGGACACTCCTCCCAACAATATAAAAGCTCTCGTAGTGTTTCGACCTTTCGGTCTCTCATTCGAAGCTCGCAACTATGGCGGAGCTGTTCAACAACATCTCTCTAGGAGGTCGCGGCGGCACTGTGAGCCCTCTCTCTCTCTCTCTCTCTCTCTCTCTAGCTTTTGAAATGAATTCCAAGCTCAGTTTTCGTTTTTTTTTTTTTTTAATGTTCTCGGTGGATATTTGCACCTTCTAGTTTTTGAGGTTTTCGAAACCCTAACCCTATTTGCTTTCTCATTTGTTTTTTTTATGAAATGAGACCTAAAGCCCTAATTTTGGCTTGTCTATCCAAGACCTTCTGCGGATTGTGCTTTTTCTTGGGTTTTGAGTATGATTTGTACCCCTGTTTATTCGATTTTTTGAAAAAGTTTCCCCCGTATTTTTCTGTTCATTTCGTTTTGTTCCTCTCTTTAAGAAAAAGTGGGATGGTTTTGTGGTACTTTATGTGTGTATTTATGATGTTGTTTCCTTATCACATTCCGGAAACCCTAAGAGACGCAAGGGTTTCAATATGCTAAAATCACTTAGAATCCAAGTCGGATCCTTTCTTTTTTCAGACTTTTTTAACTAGCAAAAATTACTTTTTGTTCCATTATTTTGCAATAGGGCCAGCGCTCTCGAGATTTTAGTGGAAGCCTTTTATATAAAATTTTGATAAGAAAAAAATAGATATGGTACATTGAGAAAAAAATTGTAGTTAAAAATCGGTAGTTAAAATATTACTTTTCTTGTTTTTGAGAAGCAAAATCATTTATTAAATTTTGTATTCAAGTTGCATTAATATATTCCTTTTGATTGTTGATTGAAGGTTTTTATAAGTGTAATTGGAATATACTGAAATCAAATGCTGTTGTTTGACCGTTAAAAATAAATTGTTGAAAGATATTAATTGGATTCTTGCATTGCAATGTAATTATCATGGCTACGTGTGTGAGGGAGGAGAGATTTGATATTTTTTAGGCATGTGTTGTAGTTGCTGGGGAGACAGAGAGAGAGAAAATGAATCAATCAAGTGAAACAAAACAGAAAGAAAGTCAGAATTATTGAGTTTGGGAATGTGTAAACTGTTGTGTAAAGAATTGTGTAAAAATTTTAAAATGTTTAGATTCTTTTCCTAAAAATTATAGTTTGACTTTTCAAAATAAAATGTCAATAAAAAATAATTAATTTTTATATAATTTATTTATATACCATATGAGGCCTAAAGCTTGGGCGTCCCAGTTTTACCTTATCTCATGTGAAGGCAAAATTTTACAATTTCAGAATTTTTCTCCCCAGTTGTATCCTTACCTTGTATATATATTGCGAAATGCAGAATGCAGGGCAACTTAGGGTTCACTCTGGTGGTATAATGTGGAAAAAACTAGGGGGTGGGAAAGCTGTAGAAATTGACAAGAATGATGTGGCGGGCCTCACTTGGATGAAGGTTCCACGGACTAATCAACTTGGGGTTAGAATTAAGGACGGGCTCTACTACAAATTCACTGGTTTTCGTGACCAGGTAAGTTCTCAACTCAAGTTTTTGAGCTTGTTTTCTTTGTTTCCTTTGATTTATATAATAGTTTAAGTAAGTCTGATGATTTTCTAATTTCGTGAACATTGGAGTCACTGCCAGTTCTTCTCCTTTGAATTTTTTTCTTATTTGGTATCTGAATTAGTCAATGAAAATCTGAATGATAGCATTGTTTTAAACTTCCTGGTGATTGTACTTCATAAAAAAGAGACCCAGAAATTAGTTAATTTTCTATCTTAAAGCTTTTCTTGTTTGGTCTTGTCTGTCTGTGTTTGTTACTCCATCCAATTATTTTATTTAACATTTTTTATCAAGTGGGAAAAATGTGATTTTTATGCTGTAGGCTCAGCTGTTTTTTCTTTATATGTGGAATACACAATTGTCCCCCTAAAAATAGGGTTGTAATGTCAAGGTCAATGTTTTTTTTTTTTTTTTTTTAGAGAGATTATAAATAAAGTGCAAAGACAATAAAGCAATAAAGAGAGATGATTTTATAGTGGTTCGGCCTATGACCTGCAATCCAATTTTTGTAAAGCCCTCTTAACTTCACATTCATATTATTTTATTTGACTATATAGGATGTCAACACGAGGGAATATTTTAAATGTAATCCATAAATCATTTTAATTGATTTTACACTAATGCTAATTGATAAATTAATAATTATTGATCCTATAAATCAATCTCAATTATATTCCTTTATCATTTTCCCTCAAATCCAAGTTGGAAACTTCCAAATTGGATTTGATTTCTTGAAAATCATGCTCCTCGTACGATTTTGGCATGGCAGCCTTCATCCATGGTGGTGGTACATTTGTCAGTTTGAATTTGCACTTGGAGGTGTCAATGCACTTGTCACGGCAACTAGAGCTTGGATGTTCTAGTACCCTTGTCACAATGACTTAGTGCTTGGGCATTGTCCTACAATGGTAGATGTTGGTGGATGTGGCAGCTCCAGATCGACCTTATTTATACCCATTTGAAGATAGGGTCTACTTACTGGCATTAGCCGAGTAGCTATGATACCATGAAAAAATTATAAATAAAGTGCGGAAGCAATTGAATGGTAAGGTGACATGATTTTATAGTGGTTTGGCTATAACCTAAATTCACCTTCTGTAACCCTTCTTGGCTACAAATTCTTATTGCTTGATTTGAACTATATAGGAGATCCTTGTTTATATGAAGAAGTTAGTAGGACAGTAATACTAGGAAATATTTTAAATGTAATCAATTAATCATTTTGATTGATTTTATAATAATTTTAATTGATATATTATTAATTATTGATACTATGAATCAATCTTGATTATATTCCTTCAACAATTTTTGTAGATCAGAGCTTAATATTTGAAATAGGGATGGCAATTTCCAACATATCATGTGAACATGATATGAAACCAATACTTAGTGGGTTAGGGTTTAGCATAAATTGATTAGGATAATAAATATGTCGACCCGTTTAATATGATTAAACATGTATAATTAAACGTGTTAGAAAAGTTGTATATTGTTGAGTTGTGTGTTGCACAAGTCATGCATATTTTAGTTGGTTCTATATTTTTCAGGTTGAGATGTTAAACATTTTACATGATGTGTATATTAAATGAGTAGTGTCTGTCATGTCATATTTCAAGTGTAATTGTTAGGAATTTTGACACAACTAGTTAATCATGTTATGTTTTGGTTGATTCAAATATCAGAATCATCGAATCTTGACAGGACATGATACGACAATATTGTCACCCCTAATGGGGAAGGAAAGACGTGGCTTGTAGTATACCACTTCTACTGTATTTGTGAACTCCTCCTTGTTGTGGTTCTATTAATATACTTCCTTTAAACTGTAAGTTTGTTTCTGGTATGTAAAACACTTTGGATCCTCCCTTCCAATACCCAAAAAAAAAAGTCTATGGTTGATTTTGTTGTTTGGGATAGCTCCTTTCAATCTGTGTAATAATTTTGAAGTGTAGTCAATGTTTTCATATTTGTCACATCTCCTGTCCTATGTAATATCTTGGGAAGTTATTGTCTTCCCTATTATTACATGTACTGATCTTACATTTCCACTCCTTTAATTCTTATTTTGTCTCCCCATACTGCCTTGCAGGATGTGGCTTCTCTTACCAATTTTTTTCAGAACACTTGTGGAATAATACCTGAAGAGAAGCAGCTTTCTGTCAGTGGAAAAAACTGGGGTGAAGTTGATTTAAATGGTAAGTTGCTTTTATTGGCATATAGTCTTGTTAGGATATTTCTGTTTTTTGTTCCCTTGTTTTCTTGTAGGCAATTTATTGAAAGCAATTTTGTTTAGGTTCTGTTTGGAATTCATAAGCTAGGAAGGAAGAACCTATAAGAATTTTCATTTGAACTTGTTTGGTATGTTGGACATCTGTGAGGCAAAGAAAATTTGAAGAGCTCATCTTCGTTGTATTATTTGTTACGTCATTACATATATCCTGCTGATCCGTAAATCTTTGCATACTAATTTACCCCTTTTTTTTTTTTAATTCATAGGGAATATGCTGACTTTTCTTGTTGGTTCCAAGCAAGCATTTGAGGTATCTTTAGCAGATGTCTCCCAAACGCAACTTCAAGGTAAAAATGATGTTCTTTTGGAATTCCATGTGGATGACACAACTGGTGCTAATGAGGTATTTTTCAGTTCCTTATTAAATTTCTGAATTACTTATATCTGGTACTATATATATTAAAATTATTCAACCAATTTAATTGTTCTGATGTTTAAGCTGTTGCGATTGCAGAAAGATTCACTGATGGAGATAAGTTTTCACGTACCTAATTCCAGCATTCAGTTTGTTGGTGATGAAAATCGCCCTCCTGCTCAAGTGGGTTACTTTTATTTCTTTTTTTTCCCCTAGGTTTATTTCAAATCAGTTTTGTAGAAATTTAATGATTCTTTACTTCTATTCTTTTTTTTTTTTTAATAAGTCTTACTTATAATTATTTTGCTTTATGTTAGGTCTTCCGCGACAAAATTATGTCAATGGCAGATGTCAGTGCAGGAGGTGAAGAAGCGGTTGTTACGTTTGAAGGAATTGCAATTCTTACTCCAAGGTAAGTACTGTGCTTCTAACCTGTTTGTTTGTTCATCTTTTTCAAGTTCCATGTTCTTTAGTGCATTTTGCATGTTGGTTTGGAAAACTGATTGAGGATTTTCTTTGTGCAGGGGCCGTTACAATGTTGAGCTTCATCTTTCATTTTTGCGTCTCCAAGGGCAAGCAAATGATTTTAAAATTCAGTACAGCAGTGTTGTTCGCATTTTTCTACTGCCTAAGGTTATAAATTTTTTAACGTTTTCAGCAGGCTGTTTTTCCTTTTGGGTTAGACATGAGTGTTTTCTTTGCTTAATGTAAGATGAATTGATATGCGCACATAGTCAGTTTCTGTTGTCAGTTATATTTTTCAGTGATTGACCAGTTGTGTTTTTTCAATACACAACAAAATGAATTTTTGGCTCACATATAACTGTTGCGGATGTGCAGTCCAACCAACCACATACATTTGTTGTCGTTACTCTTGATCCACCTATTCGTAAAGGCCAGACTTTGTACCCACACATTGTTTTGCAGGTATTGTTAGCTATGTTTGTTAAGGGGGTTTCCTAGAGATCATGTCCATGTCCCAATTTCTATTATATTCCTTCTGTCTTTTTTGCAGTTTGAAACAGACTATGTTGTTGAAAGCACCCTGTCCATGAATGAAGAACTTTTGAGTACCAAATACAAGGACAAGTTAGAACCATCTTATAAGGTATGGTAGAGATGCTGTTTCATCCTTTGAGCCTTTTTCTGGGGCCCCATTTTCTGGATGATGAAAAGACAACTGTTGGCATGCTATTTTATATTAGATTTTACAGGTTTGTTTAAATTATAACAATAGCATATTTATGAGTAGTTCAATTTCGTATAAATTGTGTTAATATTAAATGTGTGATTATTGATACTAAATCTGTGCTTTGCTATGTTTTTATTCTCTTCAATATCTCAGGGCCTGATTCATGAAGTATTCACATTTACATTGCGTGGCTTGTCTGGTGCCAAAATCACTAGACCAGGAAAGTTCCGTAGTTGTCAAGACGGTTATGCTGTGAAGTCATCTCTGAAAGCTGAAGATGGTGTCCTTTATCCTCTTGAAAAGAGCTTCTTCTTTTTACCGAAGCCTCCAACTCTTATTCTTCATGAAGAGGTAATTTTTGAGCATACAAAGGTTTTGCCATTGTGATTTGTTGGTAGTTGCTCGTTGATATATTGTCTTTAATTGAAATTTGTTCGGGGTGGATTTAACATGTTGCATATCTTATTTCAGATTGACTATGTGGAGTTTGAGAGGCATGCTGCTGGAGGCTCAAATATGCATTACTTTGATCTTCTTATCAGGCTGAAGACTGAGCAAGAACATCTCTTCCGGAACATCCAGAGGAATGAATATCACAATCTTTTTAACTTCATAAGGTCCCTACAACCTTCTTATTTTTTTATGGGTAGTTGCAATGCAAGTTAAGTAAATTCTAATACTACCCTTCCATCAATGCAGTGGGAAAGGTTTGAAAATCATGAACTTGGGAGGAGTCCAAACTGCAGATGGTGTTGCTGCCGTTTTGCAGGATGATGACGATGATGCTGTTGACCCACATCTTGAGCGGATTAGGAATGAAGCTGGTGGAGATGAGAGTGATGAGGAGGTAAGTTTTACTACTATGTGGTTTTAGGGATATGTTCTTTGGCCTGCCATAAGCTTTCAATTTTCAAATTGTCATATAGTCTCGATCAAATTACTTTGGCTTTCAGTCAGTAGACGTCTGTCAGATATCAACTTGCCAGACTCGGGAGAATTTGAAGTGCATGAACTAAATTGTATTGCTTTCTTCATAACTTGTCGAAAGTGTGGTTAAACATGGCGGATTTTTCAGGATGAAGATTTTGTTCTTGACAAGGACGATGGAGGTTCACCTACTGATGATTCTGGCGAAGAGGGATCCGATGCTAGTGAAAGTGGAGGCGAGAAAGAGGTAAACCATTACATTTGTTTTGGTGTTCTTCCTTTTTAGAGCACCTGCATGAAATTATAAAATTTACGTCTAATGAATGGTTAATTCAGAAACCTGCCAAAAAGGAATCCAAGAAAGAATCATCTACTTCTAAGGGATCCTCTATTAGGGGCAAGTCCAAAGATGGTGATGAAGATGGTTCAAAGAAGAGGAAGCAGAAGAAGAAGAAGGATCCAAATGCACCAAAGAGGGCCATGTCTGGTTTCATTTTTTTCTCACAGAGTGAAAGGGAGGTTAGTACATTTAATACATTTATGTTTCTTTCCTTCTGATATTTAGCTTTTCGTTGGGTCTTGTTTCTCTCATGACGAGGCTGATAATTTTGTGTTTGTGTCCCATGTTTATAGAGTTGCAATTATATTGATGTAGCTAGGTAACGTTGGACTTTGAACAACCTTTAACATGTATCATTTTGGTGCTTCGAATAAAACCGGAAACATGATAAGCTTATACTCTGAATTGCAGTACTATGGAGGATAGGTTTTTTTATTGAGTCACCATATTATTAAAATGTTGTGGTATATAAAAGTGACCTATTTTTTTTTTTTTTTTAAAAAAGAAGTTAACCAAGAAAGTAGAACAATGTATATATTCATGAAACTATGCACTTTCTATGCGATACAAATCTTTGTTCATTATTTTTTTTCGTAAAAGCTTAAATTTATGGATTATTGTTACTCAATTTGTTATTCATTCACTATTTTCAGATGTTTTCTATTGAAAGTACAACATATATATATATATATATATTCTTTTTAGATTGTCAAATTTAAGTGTATCACATTCTGGAATGTGTACCAAAACATGTTTACAAGGTTGTAGTGATTTCTGGTAAATCTGATTTGAGCTAAAAAGTTTTACCTGATAACTTTTCTCTTGGGCCTCTCTGTGTCGGTTGTTTGTGGATGCTGAATAGTTGGGTTGTGGTTGACTTTAAAACGTTTTACCTCGTAACTTTTCTCTTAGGCCTTTGTGTTCTAATTGTTTGTGGATTCTGAATAGATCTGTCTTCTTGGTGACTAAAGTATTATGAAAACATGCTAGCTCAAAATCACAGGTGATACTGGACTGGATTTAAGCTGGCACATTTCTATTATAAGTGTTGATGGTCACTGTGTTGTTTCTAACCATCTAATGAGTGATTGTGTTTCAGAATTGTTGGTTTGTGGTGCAGATTTTATGAACCTATATGTTATTGCTTTGCTTTTATATGATATTTTAATTGAGGAGCAACATGCAGAAACTGTGTCGGTTGTCTCGATTTCATTTGGACTCAGTTTGACAGGCTATTGATCACAAGTCTTTACAGATAGCCTGTGTTCATGCTAATCATGTCTCTTATTTTTGAAGCACGCATTTAATTTTCCATTGCTGTATCTGGTCCTTTACAATTAAGCAGTTATAATTTTCGGAGTTCAATTTCATATTTTGGTGCTTGTGGGACCGGACTTGGAGTCTATACATACCCTTGGGTTTCTTTTATTGGTGGAAGATTTAACATCATAGTGGGTACATATCTTTTCAGGAAAGTTCATAATTGTAATTCAAATAACCGAGCTCCAAAATTTGGGAAGGGTTATGACTTCAGTGTTATCAGTTGTTTTCCTTGTATTTGAATCCTTCAACTGAGACTGATAGAACTGAACTTATTTCTTGTGAGAACATGATTCATAGAAGAACTCATACTGAGAGCTTTGGATTGTAACTAAACTTGTATTGCAAACATGATTAATAGAAAACTTATATGACTCTATTTCATTAGTTTATTTTCTTCATATATCAAATTTCCTAGACTATTAGTGGAGCTTTGGATTGGTTGCTCAGATTGTTATTTTGCTTGCAGAATATTAGGAAAAGTAACCCTGGCATTGCGTTCACTGAAGTGGCGAGAGTTCTTGGAGATAAATGGAAAAAGATGTCAGGTTTGTCAAATTGACAAGACGCATGTTGGAAGTACATATTTATCGGTATAGTGACTACATTCTCATTTTGCTGTAATTTGTTTCTTTTTTTTGGGCAGCTGAGGAGAAAGCACCATATGAAGCAAAGGCTCGGATGGATAAACAACGCTACAAGGATCAGATCACAGACTACAAGAATCCTCAGCCAATGAACATAGATTCGGGAAATGAATCCGACACCGATTAGTTTAAGGGCCGATTCCCCTCCCCCCCTCCAACTAAGATGCTCTGTGGCAGTCACCATCCGTAGGTTGTTTTGTTGGTGTCTTCTACAGCCTTCTACCAACTTGTATCTATTTTTTATCTTAGAATGCTAATGAAATGCCGTGTTTCAATTACCAAAAGAAACAAAAAAAAAAAAAAATGCCGTGTTTGTTCATGCAAGAGAATCTCCGTTCAGGCAGATAGTGATCAGTAATTTAGTTATTTTTCTCAGCTATGCCTATCTTGTCTGAAGAGGTATGCTATCCTCCATTTTGAAGTATTACATGCATTGTTGATTGATCAGTCCAATCGCTTTATGTATCTTGTTTGAGATTTAAACTGGTCAAAATGGTATTCAACCCAGCTTGAGGGGTGTATAGATTTGTTATCGGATCAGGCAGGTCGTGGCCCATAATAAACGCCTTGTGTGTGTATATATATGTATGTAAAATTTGAAAAAGTTGACTTGGTGTGCTAGGTCACATCATCCCCAAAGAGAAAAAAAACCCAAAGGTTTTGTGTGTGTGTGTGTATAAAAAGGTGAAAAAAAGTCCAATAAGTTTAAGGCTTCGTTGCTTGTTCTAATGTAAAATATTTTTTCTATGGATTTTTTTAATGCTTTAGAAAAATATTTTTCAATAAATTTATTTGCAAAGATTGGTCTTCTGACGATTGGCCTTCCAGCTAGTCTTCGTCTTGTTGAACGAATGCATAAAGCATTTGGAGAGGACTTTTTTTTAATTCAGCGAGTCAGGAGAGAGTGAATTTTTTTTTTTTTTGTTTGCCACTTCGGGAAACCTTTGGTTGAATGTATGATTATTTTAATTGTTTTATCAAAAGCTTTCAACTAATTAACTAGCTAGTCTAATAACAGTTGAATCAAGCCTATTAATTAATCACATGAGTTGGAGCATTGCAAGCCAATTGATCATCTTCTGCTGAACATGACTATATTGTCCATTTGGGTTTGCAGGGGAGGTTCTGCCTTTCTTTTTTTTTTTTTTTTTTTTTCTCTTGGGGTTTTCTTTTCAAAAATCGAGATTTACCATTATGCGGTGCTTGCCTGGAGGCATTAAGAACTTGCGACTCTCGATTTGCAGATACATAAAAAAAATAGTTACAAACACGAATTTTATTTCATAAAAATAATGAACTTTCAAGTATAGCCAAAGACCAAATAAGCAGTACGTAGTACATGTCCCCGGTTGTGCGTTAACACTGCACCAAAAGCCATGCATCAACGGCCTTTGGGCTTCTCCTTCTGCGCCCCTCGCTCACCTCCATCAATAAACCAAGTCTTGCTATTACAGCACGTTACATATCCCCGGCCCCCTTGTTGACTTGTATGTATATATATCTCTCTCACTCTCTTCCTCTATATATATATAGTTGGCAGT
>JAVXUM010000002.1:1564400-1577465 GCA_035590655.1 Pouteria glomerata
GGGGACAAGCGCCACGGACATTTTTGATATGATATTTATATACATTTTACTTTTTTAAATTAATATTTATTTTGAATATGAAAATGAGGGGTGGTGAGCATAGATGGCTCGAATGCCCTCCTCGTCAGCCCGGGGACCACCCCTCCCTCAATGTACAATTGTGATTCTCAATGTACTACTATTATTATATGTATAACCTAATAATAGTATTTAATTCTGACTTATGATAAGTCAGATTTTTTTCTTCTAAAATAATAAGGAGCGATTATGCAATAAATTTTATGAAAAAAAAAAATGCAAAGCTACGTTTAGTTATAAGATTAGAGATGAGGTGATTATATTTCCAACTGGTAGGACTTGTTCATTTTGTCCCAAAGATGTAGTTCACTCCAGATATTGTACCTCCCAAAATATGGAGTATGGCATTGACTCCTACTCCTAAACTTGTTTCTAGAACTTCAGAATTATCTCATCCCAGATCTCCATTCAAATCACATATATTATTTTACTCATACCACAATCAACCAAACACAAAAATATTCGTACATAAAAAATTAATTTATTTTATATCCAACTTTATATATTACCCCATAATATTTTATATCCTTCTAAATCCAATTCCATCCCATCTTTTCAATCAACCAGCCTAAAGAATGCTTCTTAACCCCTCTCCTTTTTTTGGACCCACTTATTACAAAACATATTTAAGTCAAAAACAGTTTTGGTTACTTTCTCACTAAAATTTTGTAACCCTTTTGCGTATAAATTGACATTGCAAGCTAGCCCCAAACAATACATCTGTAATTGCAAAACTATAAATACACAAGGGGAAAAGAAATTCTCTCGCCAATTCCTCACTCCGAACGCAATCCTGAAAAAATTGGATCTTATAGGAACAAAACCAAAGGTTTTTTTTTTTTCCCTTTTTTTGAGTTTATCGGAACAAAACCAACCAAACTTTTGATATATCATGGACTGCCTCGAATAATGGTTTTCCTGGTCACAAGCCGATGCAGCCCCCAATTCAGTCTTAAGCTCCACAAGGTCTCGAGCACTTTTTCTTGCCACTCCTGCCATGGAATGGAGGAGCATGCAAGCAATATATTGATCATTAAAAGATAACGGCATAGAAGCACCTTAAAAAGACACGACCAAAAAAAATATATACATATATATAGTTACAATTTATATATATGTCGTTAACAGCTTCTACTAGGGCGATAAAAAAAGGTTGAAAGACCAGCGTCAATTGGATCCCAAGGACAAGATCTTTACATTAGGCAGCAGGCCGAAGTATAGATGTACCTAAAGGAGGCACAATGAATCATCTCCCTCCCTCAAACAGTGTACGATTGCTGAATTGTGTCGATGTCTAGGCCCTTCATCTTCACAACTGATTCAACATGGCCTTTGAGTGTAGTTAGTTCTCTTAACCTGGGGGTAGAGAGAGAGAGGGAGCATTAGAAATGCACTCACCAGAGTTTAATAGTCTGTTGCAAGACATTGGTCTATAGCATAGCACATTAATGCTGAGAAAAAAACATAACAGATGCAACTCTTAACAAATATTTCAGAATATTAACCATGGCTAAGTTTCAGCTTTAACCTTTAAGTTATACATACAGAACCTCATTTCTGCGATTTTACAATTGTACGAGTAAATGATCAAACAGCATCAAAATAAACCAGCATTTATCCATCAGAACGGACTTGCAGAAGATGGCCCATCAAGCCGGTGGTTTTCCAGAAAATAAAATAAAAATAAATCCCAATACTAGATCCTCACACTCATAAAACATGAAAACAAATCAATAAGTTTTTCAAAGTACAATGGAAAGAACAAAAGTAACACTGCAGAAAATTATTCAGCTTCAGAAACTAGCAGACTTAAAACATGATATAATGGGTTTACCTTGCAATCTCAGCTCGTCTTTTTGCCTCTTCAGCCATTTTATTAAGATCTGAGAAAGTACTACGATCACCAAACGTCATCTTGGTCTCAGGAGGTTGCAGCCCATGGAGAGTCCTCTGTGCGTGTGCCCATTTAAGCTCACGTTCTTCCTTCCCAAAATCCTTTTTCCTTGTGAAAGCAATCTGCAAAAATAAATAGTTTTGCCATGTGACATGGTTAGCCACGAGATCATGAGCTGAAACCCTTAATTGAACAAATATCTTTCGTACCCTTTGCTCAATAACCAGATCCCATGCTCTTCCACTCAAGGCATATCGGGTAATGAACTTTATACAATCAAGGGGGATGTAGCATACAATGTTATAAAGCCAAATCACCCCAGCCCATCCCCATCCAATCCCTTCAACAGTGGCAAAACTCCAGTTTGCATAAACAGCAATCAGTGTAGCAATCTACTCACAAAAAGGGAAAATATGTCCTCAAAGGTACTTCTTCAAGAAGTTAGGAGGCACTTGCATTGGTGTGAGAAAATTTTAATGAAAAAGAAGATCATAGAAAAGAAAGAAATCAGCAGTCATTTACCAACTGAGCGACTACAAAAGCCACTGCAAGCAAAAGGCCAGGACGTTCAACAAAAGACCAACTCCTAGAACGTGTCACAAATATTAGGGCTTGACTTATGATGCTAACTTGAAGGTATACAGCTGATGCAAGCTTTCTGAAGTCATCATGAGCTGTTTTTTCCAGAGTTGGAACCCCAAATTTACGCTGGAAATTACACAAAAAGCAGAAGAAAAAGGGTGTCAATACCAAGCACTGTAGCTTAAGATTCATCATGTGCTTACAAGCTGGACACTGAGATCAGTGAAAAAGCAGAAAAATTCGCTCAATCTAAAGTAAAAATACAGGCATTGGCTATGTTTGATTATTCGATTACTTCCGGTCAAAATCTAAGATGCCATTTGGTATACCTGCTTTAGCCAATTTTCCATTTTGCACTTTTTGAAAACGAGAAAAATAACTTAAAACTCATTTGGTCACATGTGTTTTCAAATTTTGTTTTAGAAAATAGAAAATGGGTTTACACATGAAACGCAAAATAGCAACAAGTCATTTTAAGTGTTTTCAATCCAAAACAAGGAAAATCTTAAAATATGAAAAATAGAAAATGTCACACTAAATGCGTTTTTTTATTTTTTTTTTATTTTGGGATTTTCAAAACATAAAATACGTAAAACAGAAAATAAAAACAAAAATAGAAAATGAAAAATAGAAATAAAAACCAAATGGCACCTAAAAGTCCAAAATTACTCATGTCAAAACTTCTATCAAATCACTTTTTTTTTTATCCCATTTCATCTCTCTCTAACCAACACCAAGAAAATAGCCCCCCACAAAAAATTAATCACACGCTATATCCAATCTCATAAATTATCCCCCCATAATCCTATCGTCCCAATCAAATGTAGCCATAGTGAAGCCATCTAAATTTGGAACAGATTGCACAAAATTTTAACTTAATCAACTTGATCGAACAATATTGCTTAAAAGAAAATGCAATTTAGCAGCATCAACATGATAAATTCTTGAAAATATATCAATAAAAACTTTGAATCAATATTTAATACATCAAAACTATTATCCCAAGGCAGGACGAGGTTCAATCTGATTTTACTCTCAAAATATTCTCAGTATTAGTATGAATGTAAATTGGAAATAATAAATAGGACAAAACAGTAGTACTGAAATAGAAAAAGGGTGATTGTGTAATTTTATGCAAAGCAAACAAATAAGATTGATTAGCTCTCTCCTTCCCCCTCCCTCCCTCCCTCAATCTCAAACACATCTGCCACTCACTTCTCTTCCTACTTGCCAGATTCTCCACCTCAACATGAGTTGTGAGTGCATGCATAGTTCATGCATCACCCCTAAGTTGAGAAATAGCAAAAACATAAAAAAAGAGGGACCTGATTGTGCCCTCATGGACAAGAAGTAACAAATGAAAAACATAAATTGCCAATGTATTAGAATGCACGATCTGGAGCTTAGTTAAGAAAAAAATGAAATAGAACAAGTACAATTCAGCCAAAACAGATGCCAGATAAGATTGTATCTCAAAGCAACAGTTTCTCATAATTGTAGTGTATACATGGAAGATGAGATCAAAATTAAATTGCCAATTCATTTACAACACTACCACAAAAACAGAGATATGATCGGAACAATTTAGAAATTTAGCAAATAGACCATTACACCAACCATGATCTGAGGAGCAAAATGGTCCCAATCAAATGGAGTCTTAAGATGTATGAGGCAAAGTTTGCTTTTAGTGAAGATGAAAAGGCTACAATGGTATGCTGACATAATAAACGTGAAGGTAAATGTTAATCTTTGGGATAACACATAGCTACATGTTACTGACACAGCAACAACCCAGCTGTTGAGAACGACTAGCCATGGAGTTATTCTGGCGTACATTCCAGATTTGAAGGATAGGGGATGAGGAAGACAGAACAATGAAAAATGATACGGATTTATAGACCTCAAGCAACAGAATTGTGGATAAGTTACATGGTGAAGAAAACCACCAATGCAGACCATCCAACAATTGTAGAAGGCAAAAGCCCATGTATGATGATGACAATCAAAAAGGAAGTAGAAATGGACTCTGTTATAACTTAGGAGGAAGAAAAATGTGAAATTGCAAACTAAAAGATGTGTATCATGCCCAATCAACTACTACAGAACCATTTACCACAGCTAACTTCTTACAGGAAAAAAGTCTGTCTTGGAAGCTGCCCAGAAGAAAATGACTGTCATCATGGCCAAATAACCACCAAGGATGATTCCAGTTGTAAAAATCTCTGCCAGCTTCCAACTGTCAGGCTGAGGAGATGGTTTCACCCTATCCTTTGATATTGTCATGATAGTACCTGGCATTCCATATTGCGAGCAAGCATTTAAAACGACAGAAAAGGCGACATTAGGCTAAAGACAAGAAAATGAAAATATAGCTATACATGTGCATCTACATATAATTTTAACACAAAAAGCAAGGCAATGTGAATTTAGTTTGAAAAATACAAACCATCATTCAGGATGGCAATGATCAGCACCATGAAAGGTGGGAAATCAAACTTCCATATGAGGGCCAGTAACATAAAACCAAGCTGTTAAAACAGAGATAAAGGGGAGAAATATAAGCCATGTCAATTCATAATTATACTATTTGAAGTACAAATAAAATTGTTAAAGGGGTCTTTTCTATAATCATCCCAAATTAAACCACTTACCACAATACGGATTGTAATAGAAACTGCATATATCTGTGCCATGAACACCCAAAATATAAATTAAATCAGTTTCTTAAAAAGTTCTGGCAGCAATTGTAAAGGACATAGTGTTTTTTATGACCCACAAAAAATTGCGCGTGTGCATGTGTTTTTTTCTCCACCATGCAAGGGTTTTTTACTTGCACACATGTAGGAGGTGGGGAGTGGCATTGTTTGCAACTGCAGTACACCACACAAAGAAAAACATGGTGAATCAAGATAACTATTAGTAGTAGCAGCAGCAGTTGCAGAATCCATAACGATATTTGGTGATGTTGAAGGAAATTCAGAACGTTGGATTGAGGTGGTTCGAAACACACAATGCACACAACAAAATCCTGTCACTGAGCACGACTTCTCAGAACAGGTACTGCATGCACCAAAAAAAGATGTCCAGTCATGATGTATTTACACGTAACCATTTTTTGTTACCACCTATTTGATGCTTGTTAATGTTTCCTTGTTTGGAATAACTTGTTTAAGGGGTAAATCATTGAGAATTGAATTCCCATGGAACTGGTGGTATAGAATCAGTGAAGACTTGGGGAACACATTTTTTTAGGATGACGATGGGAACCTGCAACCACTATCATTTGGGTGTGCACTGGGTAAACCCATAGTACCCACACAATAGCCCGTAAACCATGCAGACCAGATAAACCCATGTAAAATCCGTGTCTGGTCTCCCCCAAGGAGGACCCCAAAAGTCAAGACCTGCCCAAAGGAAAGGTTGAGCTTTGGCCAGCTGAACTACTCAGCTGACTTTGGGAATACATAGCATTGCCTATTTGTAAATCCAACATTTCACGTTGTGTGTTCACCTTGTACAGTGGAGGAAACAGCCTAACTCAGGAGAATCACCTAAACCCACAGTAAGTGTCAAAAAATGTCCTGATAAGAATCCAAACTTACCGTATAATTTTTCATTCTTTGGAAGATTGCCCGACTAGTCAATACAGCACTGATGATAACACTAAGACCAGGTTCAGTCAGGACTATGTCAGAAGCACTACGAGCTGCATCAGTCGCATCAGCAACAGCTATGCCAATGTCAGCCTTTTTTAAAGCAGGAGCATCATTAACTCCATCACCAGTCATTCCACATATATGTTTTCTAGCTTGTAGACGTTTCACAATCTCATATTTGTGCTCTGTACCAACAGATAAATAATAATAAGACCAGAAAAGACCCATAAGTGCTTGGGTGAATTTTCAACGTTAGTAATTCAGTATTCAGTTGTGTATGCAACAACGGAAGTATCATGTGATAAAATATCACCAAAAGTTTGACCTAGGCCACGTGATCCGGCTTCCTTAGAAAAGTACAAGGTATCAAACCATACTTGCTAGAGACTAAGGCTAGTGTATAATTTAATGTATAGTAGGAACAAAAAAAAAATCTTCAACTTAGAAAAGGAACAAAAGGAAAAAAAAAAAAAAAAACATTACCAGGGAAAACACCAGCAAAACCATCAGCTTTTTCAATTAGCTCATCAACTGGCAAAGCTACAATTGACTCGTCCTTGTTCTGGCCTAACAGGGCAGATGATGGATACATATTGGTCCCCATTCCCAAACGCCGTCCGGTTTCCTTTGCTATTGCCAATTGATCACCTAATGGAGGTTGAAAAGGGTCATGCAATGGAACATGAACCAAATAGTGAAAACAGACTTCCAGTAGATGGAGATAGGAAGAAGATGAATTATTAACAAACATATTTTTTTATATGTAAATAATTATAGAGAAACAGAATTCTGGGCAAAAAAATAAAAAAAGGATGCAGCAGGACTCTTTTGATGGAATAACGCCGTGAAACAACATTATAAGCACCCACAAATATCTGATAGAGAATAAAACTTTTCCTTGGTGAACTACGAAATATAAGTACCTATTTAACAGGGTAGGCCAAGTTTTTCATTGTTTTGCCAATAACAACAATCCAGTTACAAACTTCAGTATTTGGTTGGTGGGTTTATTGGCGATAACATCACAGCATAACTCCACATACGCAAATAAAAATCAACTACATTGCACCCACTGCTGCCAACGCAGCCATCCTCAATTAAAAAAAAAAAAATTGCACATTCTGGCTTTCAGCACTGCTCCTACATGATTTGTCAGAAAAGGGTGTTTACATACCCATGGCCCAAAGCCAATAAAGAAAATACACAACTCCTCTCAATAAAGCCTTAGCCCCAAACTAGTTCAGCTACATCAATCCTCTTCCTCCATTCATTTTTATTAAGTTTTATGTTTTCCGTGAGTTTATATGAAGGTAGGTCTTTCTTCACTATTAAAAAATGTTCTACATCAATGAGTCTCAGATGGAAATGGAAAAACAAAATGCTTTGCCACAAAAAAACTTGCACACTTACATTCCTCAAGAAACTTTGCACAAAATGCTTTGCTCCAAAAATGCTTCTAACTTTTTCCTTAAAAAACTTGCATACTTATTCATGAACTTACCTGAAACGTATAAATGTGTTTTCTAGAACTACCTTAATTAAGTCTTGTAGTGTGAATAGCGGTAAAATAAGTTTGTCTTGATTAAAGGAATAAATAATGACAGTACCGAAAATATCAACATACAAATTCCATAAAAAATGTTTTTTCCCTTATTTTTAAATAAATAACAAAATAGAAAGTGGTAATAATACTGTAAAGTAATATCTACATTTTAATTCTTATAAACTTTATATCGCATTAACCAAATAGATTTACTCCCAAGAGTCTTCAACAGCAGAACAGAAAGAGACAAATGTAATAAATACATACGCACCAGTTATCATTTTAACATTTACTCCCAGATTCAAAGCCCTTGCTATTGTATCTGAACTGTCATGTCGAGGTGGGTCAAATAGAGGCAAAAGACCAATGAATTGCCATGGACCTCCAGGACTCTCCTTCCTTCCATCAGGAACTTCCTGTTTAAAATGTTAAAGAATAACCCTTAAACTACATAAAATAGCAAATTAAAAAATAAATCCACATTGAATAGAGTAATCAAGAGAATGACCAGCAAATAAAGACAATAATATAGTACCTGGTAAGCAATTGCAAGAGATCGTAACCCACGCTCTGCAAACTTATCAATCACAGCATGGACTCTACGCTCTATCTTTGATTTGTTGAGTGTGAGATTCAGTATCTAATAACCAAATTCCAAGCATGGATTAGATGAAACATTAAGCAGTTTCAGATGCCAGTTAAAAAGGAAACAGTTACCAATTAATATACCTGTTCTGGTGCACCTTTGCTGACTCGATGCATTTTACCATCACTGTCAATATACGTCAAAGCCGTTCGCTTATCAGTGGGGTTAAATGGAAGGAAATGAACCTCTTGAATACCAGCCCGTGCCTATTTTTTTTAGTATAATTCAAGGAAGCAAAAAAGAACAGTAAATATTAAAAGAGTCGGTAAAAAAAAAGAAAGAAAAAACAGACAAAAAGCTTACTCAAAGAAACAGAAGCATATATATTGGCTGTACTCCCACCATATGTACTGGAAAGTTCATATACTAATCGACATACCTCTTTTGGATCAGCCAACATTCCCACAATAGCAGCGTCTATTGCATCTTGGTTTTCTATTCGGGAGGCTCTGGCAGCCATCAAAACCACGGTATCTGCGTCTACTCCTCTAGCAAAGATCTATGCGTACACCCAAGAAAAGAGTTAGAATTGGAACTACAGTACAGAATTTAGAAATTCAATTCAAGCAAACCCGGTTTGCCCCCCCCCCCCCCAAAAAGAAAAAAAGAAAAAAAGCAAAACCAAAATTTAAATTTAAATTTAAAAAAAAAAAACACCTCAATGAGATTTTTGTCAACAGTCAGCCGGTTCAACGTCAGAGTTCCAGTTTTATCGCTGCAAAGTACATCCATGCCCGCCATTTCTTCAATTGCTGTCATTCGTTTTGTGATGGCTCCCTAAAATAATCAAAATGACCTCGTATGTATTAAATTACTAATAGATTCCAAGCAAAGTACAGCATTAGATTGACTCTCCAACTAACCTGCTGAGCTAAACGGTGGGAGCCAATTGCCATTGTCACAGATAGAACTGTAGGCATTGCAATGGGAATTCCTCCAATAAGAAGTACCAGCAAATTGTCAATTCCTGGACGATAGGGCCGATGTTGAATTGGGTACATTACAATGATCTCTACTGTCATCCCCACGGCAATAGAACATATACAGAAATTCCCAATGGCAGTCAAGACCTATAATAATAGAATTTTATGATTACATAAATCAATCGTAAATGATATAACCAAAGTAGGAAGCAGGATTAAAATTTATAAACAATAAAGGGTGTGTTTGGAGTAATAAAGAGTAAGTTAAAATGAGATAAAGTGGGAAAAGTTGTAGGTTCGTAATTCGTTTAGTGAGATAAAAAGTGAATAACTTTTAAAAGTTTTTAGAGATTTTCAAAGATTTATATCAAACCAAACGCACCCAAAATCTTTTACCATAACGGTGTGGGTTTTAAATATAAGGATAACCGACACTAGAAGACATAATATCTGAATGTAAAGGAATGTACTAAACCAAAATTTTCAACAGCTTTTCTGTATTATCTCCTATATTCAACAACCTTTTTTCAGTGACTATGATGTTTAAATAAAATAAATTATTATTTGAACATCTATACCTTCTGAAAATGGCCCACTTGATTTGTGCTGTCCACAAGGTGAGCAGCCTTGCCAAAAAAGGTATGGACACCTGTGGCAATAACCACTGCTTCAATCTCTCCCTGTTTGCAAGTGGACCCTGAATAAACCCCATCCCCAGGGCCTTTAGTCACTGGAAGGGATTCGCCCGTCAGTGCAGACTGCAAAATGCAGATAAGAGGCATTGCCATAAGATACTTGAATATTAGAAGATGCAGTCCTGTTTCAATCAACATAATGATGATAATTGCAATCACCTGATCTATTTTCAACGGGTCACCATCAAGGAGACGAGCATCAGCGGGGATTATGTCACCAAGTTTTACACTAATTATGTCGCCTGGAACAAGAACAGCTGCATCTTCCTCACTCCATTTTCCATCTCGAAGAACCTATAATTTTTTGCAATAGATTGATCCATTTATGATACAAGGCATGAATTGCAAGTTAAGACCCAAACTTAAACAAAAAAAAGGTGACATACGTATCTGATGGAGGAATTTTTGAATTCCTCTGGAAATGATATCAAGTATTATAGAGAACACTACTAGCAAAGTACAATACAATAGCTAACTGCTATTCAAATTCCAATACCTTTGCTTTTGGTGCAAGACGGGCCATAAGAGCTGCAGCAGCATTACCAGCATTGTTCTCCTCAATAAAACTTATAGTAGAGTTGATAAGAAGCAGGGTGATAATCCCAACAAAATCCTGCCAGTCAGGTGGCTTTCCCTGCCAACAAAGGTAATATGAAATTCCGACAAGCAAAAACCTCCAAGCAGAATAAGAAAAACATAATTGCCCTGCCTGGTTCATGAGCATTTGTACAGACACAAAAGAAATTAACAAATAAATAACAAAATTTTCATCATCTAATTTCCAGAAAATGAACCTCCACTCAACTGATCTTGACACCACTTGACTTGTCCAAGAGAAATTTTAACATTTCAGAAACAAAAATAACATGAATCAAAAGATTGTTAACTTTGCACAGCAACTAAACGAAGGGAAAACAGAGAACCAATGCTTACTCCTCCATTGGCGAGTGCAATGGCCATAATAGCAGCAGCTTCCATGACCCAAGAAAGGGGGTTCCACATAAACCCTAAGAACTTCAAAATCTTACTCTCCTGAAAATCCAATAAATGAATAAACAACCCAAAACACATCAAAGTTCTGAAAAATAAATAAATATACAGATATAAATCTAGCGAGAATAAACATCATCGTCACGACCCCAATCAAAACCACAGCTGACAACAAGAAGAAACACAGAAAAGCAGATATTAACAACTGCAAGCGGTACCTCCTTTTCCTCAAGCTTGTTGTGCCCGAAAATGGCCAGTCTCTGTTCAACAGCCTCAATAGAGAGTCCCTCTCTAGTACATCTCAGGTTCTGAAAAACCTCCTCAATCGGTATGTTCTCCTGCGAAAACGCAAAATCACCACCAAACCAAAATCAGAAATTATCAAACAAAACCCCAGCACAACAAATTCTGCCACCAACATCATCAAACCCTCGTTGAACAAAAACAACATAGAATAACCAGTGTGCAGTCACAGATTCAATACCAAATCCACAGCTTCCTTCTTGAGAGCTTCCATTAATTCGTCTTTAGTTCCCATCTCGGTCTCTTTCATTTTCTCCAACTGCAGCACAGCACAGCACAGCCAGATTATACACAGCAACACATGTAGATACACATAGAAACCCAAGAATATTAATGCTCATCTACTCAATCTAAACAAGCCTACGCAGAGACAACTCCAGAAAACAGTAGAAACAAAAGACTAACCACAGTAGAAACAAAAGACTAACCAAGTGACAAGAGTCAGAATTATACGTCGAAAGGGGTTGAAATTAGAAGAAAAGGCTCGATAATCTAGAACAAAAATCTAGAAAATAGCACAATCGCAGTACAGGTAAAAGAGGAAATGAATTTCCTCTCTCACTAAATTTTCTCTCACTTGCAGATGAGCAGCTCCAAGAAGATCCTGTACTTTGCGGGTACACTCTGCCCCTCTATTTATTGCATATATTCTACTTTTTGATTTATTTATTAGTTATATATTCTTTATGCCCACTCGGAGTATGATTAGGCGCCTCCGTTGTTCTGATTTACAATTTTACCCCGGGACAAAATTGCCCTCCTAGTATTGTTTTTTCTCAAATTTGTGAACATACCAAGGTTCACGGTTACCATTATTATTGTGTTTGGAATTATACATGATGTGTTTGGCACACCATAAAATATTAAAAAATTTTTAAAAACTTTTAAAAATTTTAAAATTTTCTATTATTTTTTATACATTTACACTTATTATAACTTTAGAAAAAATTGTATAACTTGAGTTCGATTAATAGAATAGTTGTAATATTTTTTTTAATATGACCACCGTCATCTAAACTACCCAATAAGACTCATTGTTAATATTTTTTTAAGAGATTTCAAAACCGTTCTAACGAATTTTAAAACCGTTTCAGCGAATTTCTTTGTAAAATTCAATATATTTTATTATTAATCTTTAAAAAACGTGATTTACCACCAAATACTCAAATATCACTTCAACCACGTCTTTCATTGTTCTTTGTTGCACCAAACACCCTCAAAATTATATAAAATTGTAATAGTTAGCATATCATATTTTATACAGTGAGTAAAAAAATTTAAATTTTATAATTTCGTAATTCGTATTTATAAAAATTTGTAAAATTTTATATTATTTTGTTTTACATCAAATGGTACTACGTATTTGATTTATTAAAAAAATTTCATTTTCATCAAATTTTATTAATTTTTTGATTAAATTTTATTAATTTTTTTATTTGTTACCAGACATATCACGATTAATTACGAAAAATTGTAACACATTTATGCTCTGTTTAAAATTTCGAAATTTACTAAAAATACTAAAAATCTGTCAAAATTATTTATTTTTTATTTTACTACATGAATTACGACTTGTAATTTTTATGAAATTTTTTTAATTTTTAACTCCAAACAGAACCCTAAAATTGTAAGGAATAAAAAATTATCCTATATACTATGTAATATTTAAATATTAAAATATATTTTAAATACTAAACTAATAATAAAATAATTCAGTTTGATAATTTACAGTCTAGAATCGTTTATTTAAAATTC
>JAVXUM010000002.1:1626181-1640976 GCA_035590655.1 Pouteria glomerata
CCTCCTGACCCGGATGAAAGCGAAAAGCTAAACCCATATTCATATGAAAAATGTCCGATAATGAATCAATTATATTCTACTTGATTGGTTGGAACTGAGCTATTGCCCCCAATGGGACCGCTCGTAATAAAGGTATTAAAAAACCTAAAAGCACTTCCTTAAAAAAAGGGAATGTATTCTATATCTTAGAAAATCCTTCAATTACGGTTCCTCTGGTTTTCATAGTTTAAAAAAAGAAAGTGGTTTTTATAATTTCTTTGAATTTTGGAAATTAATCAAAACAAATTGCTTTAATTGAAATTTATATTAAAAGATAAGAAGGGTTAGCTCAATTTCAAAAAAAGACAGCCTATTTATGGATTTGCTTTTTCGCATATAAAAAGAACATAAATTTTAATTAAAATATAATTAACTTCATTATAATTACAAATTTATACTCCTATATGCCAAAAAATAGAGTCCATGTTAGACTCAGTTCATTTAAATGTTCAATATTTTTACAAAAGGTACTTATATTTTGAAAAAAATATATACATATATTATTTAAAAATGAGTTTATACATATACCTTAAAGGAACTATTTAGTGTGCTAAAAAATTAAAAAAAATCTCTAAAAATCTCAAAATTTTCTAAAAATTATTTACTTTTTATCTCACTATACAAATTACAAATTCATAATTTATCTTATTTTATCTTACTTTTTATATAAGTTGAACAAAAATTGATATGCTCTCTACACGTTGATGATAGATAGTTTTTGAATTCATTTTCAACTTTTTTACAACCTAAGTCTTTAATTTTTAACACTCAAGTTAAGAAAAATGCCTCTTCAAAAATCTCGACAGTTGTAATCACGGAATACCCACTTTCTTTCAGATTTCTAAAGGCTTCGTGCTTTAAGTGTCACTCACCATTTAAGGGAACTGAAAGCAACAATGGACATACCCGAAGAATGAATGAGAATGGGACAACTAGGTGAGGCCATTCATTACAATTTCTCTTTGGTCTTTTACAACTTCATTTGAATGTCATTCAACGTTTACATATACAAGAAAGGGAGTGGTATAAAGATCAATATTGAAAGAGAATTCTCAGTTCACAACTGAAAATCGACCCACAACCCCAGCCCCAATCTTCCCTAAAGAAAATACTAAAAGTCTTACAATAACATTGTGTATGCATTATAAAATATGTTAATTCATCAGCTTGACTGCTCTGATAGAATGCTTATTATACAACTTCCTCATTCTGATCAGCAACCACTGCCAGATTACCAATGCTCGTTCCTGCAATGTATCCACCTGACCAGGCATTCTGCAACCGAAAATGAAAATGAAAAAAATGAAATTTAAACGGACAACAAAACCAAGTCTCCAATAAATAAAAGAGCAACCAGCATACCAGGATCGAGGACATAATACTAGTCACTACAGTATAACTTGAAACAAAAAAATAAATAAAATTTAACTCGCAAATTAAGCATGAACACCATAAAACTCAATGGATTTTGATAGAATGATGATAATACATAAAAAAGGATGAATTTATTTCCTAAGCATGTTTTCCTTGCCTGGAAATTGAAACCACCAGTAACTCCATCAACATTCACTACCTGCAGAAAGTTTTTAACTTCTGAGTGACAATAATGCCTTGATAGTTTTAGAAATATAATGCAATAAGAAAATTGCAACATTAAGGTTGTGTTTGGATAAAAAATTTGTCAAGAGAAAATGAAAGGGATAGGGATTCAAAATTCCCTCTCTTGTTTCGTTTTTGATGAAAAATGGAACAGGAAAGGTATGGGATTTGAGAAATTAAAAATAATTAAATTCTAAAAGTAATTCATTAATGAATGTCATTTATTTGGATTTGAGAAATTAAAAATAATTAAATTCTAAAACTAATTCATCAATGAATGTCATTTATTTTATTATATTTTTTTTTAAATTCAAAAAAGAACATGCATTTGGAATTTTATTATTTCCTTCATGTTTTCTCCATGATTTTCTTCTCTCTCCAAATTCCCAATCAAGTAGAGAAAATAAAAGGGAAAAGAGGAGAGAAATGTAAAATTCCAAATGTATGATTCTATTTGAATTGATTAAAAAAATTCAAAAAAAATAGAACGTATATATCAATAAACTAATTTTCTAATTTAATTATTTTTAATTTTTCCAATTCTATACTTGGTCTATTTCATTTTCTATTACAAACCGAACATGACAGTCTAAGTGAAAAGTCATTGAAATTGAGCCTACAACTTAAAAGGCATTCTGCCCGGGAGATGGGGCAACACTATCATGCATAAAAGAGAATAACATGAAACAACCAAAGTACCTCCCCAGCAAAGAATAGATTTGATTGGATCCTGCTCTCCATTGTGCTGAGAACAATCTTCATAAAGCAAGAGGAACATAATTAAATTTCCACACAAGCATGTGCACAAGAGTGCGTCCCACACGCGTAGAAAAGAGAGGGAACAAGAGAGAGAACCTCAGACAATGGAATGCCGCCAGCAGTAACAAACTCATCCTTAAATTGGCCCTTCAGAATTAGAAAGTTCATTTCATCCATTAGCAAAAAGATCGAATCTGAAGGAAGAGATAAAATGATTGAAAAGTGAACTGCTCAATTGTACCTTTCCTTTTATTCTAAAGGAGCAATGTTTCAACTGAGATGCAACAGATAGTAATACACTATTTGAAATGGAAGCCCACAAGATATCCCCATTCAGACCCTGCATATGAATATAGGTAGTAATTATGTACATGCAAGCAAATTAACTTCTGCCATCAGTACCCAATAAAGATCCCGCAACAAGAATGATCATACAACCTCGCGATCTAATATATATTTCCAAAACCTCTTCACAAGGCCAAGTTTCGGAGGACACGTATTCAGCACTTTTTGCTTCTGCCAGAAGGGTTGAAGCACAAATATTTTCAGAAATAAGAAAACACAACTGTCATCTATCAGAGTAACATCAATAATGTGATGAGCAGAGTATAATTATGGGGCTTGTAGCCCTTAAGAAAATAAAAAATATGTAGGGAACAAAACTTTTCTGTCATCGAATTTGAAAAGGACTTGGTTCTTACATTTAAAAGTTACATAGCCTGAAATTATAACTTCAAGACAAACGGCCTTTTTTTTTTCACTCTTTAACCGCTATTATATACAAAGATATATAAAGGGCAAGCTGGTGCACAACACTTCTTACTACACAAGCTGCAAAGTCTGGGGAGCGCTATTTTCAAGTATTGGACCCATGATTACCAAGTTGCAAATGAACAACCTTATCATTGCGCTAAGGCTCACCATTTTTTTTTTGTTTTGGGGGGGGTTCAATAAAAGGGGGGAATGGGTGACCAGCAAAGTAACCTTCCTTGGGCGTGACCATAGGAGTTTGCATCCATCATGGAATGTTCAGTCTGAGCCATAGTGATTAGCGACTGACTAGGAAAGTCGAGTCTGGCACCACAACTCCACCAAAGTGCGAGCCAAACAAAGCCCCTTCTCAACAGCATCTGGTTCATGCAACTACTCCAATAAGCATATTTGAAACACAACCATCGAGAGAAGAGTGGGGAATCTAACCCCAGTTGCTTTGCCAACTTGAGTACCACCATAGTAGTGCCAAGGCTGACCTTCTTACCATATACAAATATATACTAATGCTACCTTGCCAGTCTTTTGGTGCTGACTTGCATGAACTATTATATTCCTAATTCAAATTTATATCAAGAACATGCTAGTTTTGATAGTTTTAATAGCGTCAAAATACTCCATTTTTTTTTGGAGTAATTATAATAACATAGATACCTTAGAAAAGGAACCCGCCCTACTTGATACATATACACACACAATAATACTTTGCAAATGATGATAAAGTCCAGAGAGTAGAATTACCACAAACTGATTTTTGTGTTGAATAAGAATGGACTTCACATCTTCAATATGAATATCAGGTGTAAAATCCACGTTTAATATCCCTGAGCCAGAATGCTATCAAGTTGAAGAAAGACAAAACTTTATTATTAAACAAAGGAAATACAAAAGAAAGGAGCATTACTCACCTTTGTAATCTGAACTGAATAGATCACGTGCTCCCCAAGCAGATATTCGAAGGATCACTGGTCCACTCAGTCCCCAGTGTGTGACTAACATGGGTCCAACCTAAAATTGACAAAATTCTGGTTATGGCAAACAGATACTTGATTTGAAAAATTACCACATTAGTAAACATGCCTGTGTAAGTTGTGGTATACCCCTCCCAACAGTTTCTAACTTTAACTTTGCTTTAACTCTAGGGAACGTAACCTGGGCATAATAAATAAAATAGAAATAAATGGCCATATCATGGATAAAAAAAATATAAAAAATTAACAAAATTCTATTATTAACTCCAGCAAGCAGTAGGTTTGAAAATATAGTACTAGAAATATCATGCATAGTGTCCATACAAGATAATCATCAGTAGGATGTTCAGGGACCCACAAAGTATAGAAGAAAAAAAGGAGATGATAATCTTCATAAATTTGTCGTGTTAAAAGAAGTAATCAAATGAATATGGTCTTAAGGCGGAAAGAAGGATGACACCAAAATAAGATCTTACTGAGTGGAAGCTATTGCATATTTAGTACAGAAGCCAACAAGATTCATTTCAGGTACACTACCATCACAGTAGTTTTGGTATACCAGCCCTACAAATCATGCACTGACCAAACTGAACCTATCAATGCTGAAACTCATTTCATGAGATATTAAAACTTTACGGCCTTACGTCATCATGTAATTATCTTCCCTTCCTGAAATTTGTACTCATACAAAATGAAGAAATAAGCCAACTTACATTGAAAGTTTATGAGAGTATGTCAAGTTACACGACTAATTTTCAAAGGTATAGAGACAAGGACGTAAAATAACTGTAAAGAAGGATTTCAATCAGACAAAAGAACCATTACCCCAGACAACTCTGCCAACTGGGGATCCTCAATCTTGAAAGTAAATAAACTTGGTACTGGTTCTATAATAGAATGACCAAGTTGAGTGGCGAGAGTATACCCCTGGAATGGCTAAAATTAGGCTTGCTAAAATTTGAAACTAATTTGCACAGATTACAATGTCAATAAACCTACTATAAATAACACCTGCTTGCTACTCCCACTAGCAATTAATAGATAATCAACTTCAACATATTCCACATGATCAATTGTACGCTTCTCTATCTTGAGAAGGAATTTTCCAACAGCAGTCATGGACACATTTGTAACAACTTTGCCAGTCTGCAGCAGAACTGGTGGAAGAACTCACATTTCAGAATAGTCCTTTTGAAGACACTTCATGACACAGAGAGTGTGATATTAAGATCTATGAAAAGCATGCCACAATGCGAACATAAATTTCAGCAAGGGAACCCATGATCATTATCAATGAACTTAACATCTAAGACAATGTCATTGGATTGAGGTTTATTAGTACACAAAAGAGTGCAGATACCCCCATATAGAATACTACGTGTTTGCACTTTTCTTGAATATGAAAGTGCATAGACAATCATGAAGACATATATGCTTTTTGTCATGAGAAGCAAAGGTAGAACCCGTAAAATGTTGATTGATCGGTAGGATTTTGTTCCTGTTCGGAGTGTCAAATTTTGTTAAAAAAACAAAAAGTAGGCAACTTTTGGATTGTTGGGTGTTTAGTGTGTTCCTCAAAAAGTGTAAAAAAAGTTGGTAGAAGTTAGAGATTTTTGGTGTGGAGAAAATTGGAGGAAATTGGAAAAAAATAAAGAAAGTTGAAGATTTTTGGCCAAATTTGGCACTCCAAACGCACACGTAGTGTCTTGCTGACAGAAATGACTCCTTGATTCTGTCCTCACAGTCGATAATAAATCGCTGATACGGTGATACCCATATTTCCCCATCTTTCTATATTATAGACAGTGTGGAGCCTGTTCCCCAAAAGCGATCGAAGAAATAAGAATGGGAATGAATGTCTTCAAATCTAACAAATTCACTTCATGTAAGCCATTACATTGGATGTCAAAAGAAATCATTGTTGAGATGCTGTGCAACAAACAAACAAACAAATAAATCTCCCCAATGTCATCACCCAAAACAAATAAATGAATGAAGTACAAAAGTACAAACACATACCTCCTCTCTGCTTTGCTTCAAACACAAGGCAATCAACTACAGAAGATGAGTTATTACTTACAGGAAATACCCTTCCGTCATCCTCAGTCTGAAGCCAAAATGTTATCATTCAATTGTAGTCATAAATGGCAGAATCCAGTACATAATACTGAAAAATAGAGTTCAATGGCATTCATGGAACAGAAGCAAGCATAACATGTAGTTTCTAGTATAACCTTCAGTTCCACCCCATGATCAGAAAACCAGGACATTGTATCCTTCGGGCCATGTGTATTAAAGAATGAGCCTCTAAGTTCCTTATTACCCCTTGGATAATGTTCTGCCAAAATCTACACACAAAATCAGCGTATTATATATAAAAATAGTAAGATGCTCAAGCTTCATAAAATAGTTAAAACTTACAAGTAAAGAAAGAAAGGATATATGCGAATGATGCTTAAAAGGCAGATTGAGTTAATGCAATGGCATGAAAAAAAAAAAAAAAAGACTCTTTAGTTAAATTATTTTCAGTCATAATTTAGCGAAAAATATCATAACTTCCTGCTCAATCCACCCATGTGCGACCTATGATTATTCATATACATCAGTGAAAGAAAAAGAGAAAGAAGTGTGGGATGGGAGGCTAATAAATCATGGATAAGCCCAAATACTTTGGTGGGGCACGAGGAAAGACAGGATAACCCCATATACTAAGGTTAAAAAAAAAGGGACACTATCCCCCTCAACCTTAAAGAACTATACTCATAAGTTTTTAGAAAACTTTAAACAGAACATTTATGCTTGGTAGATATATGAGTTGGGTATGTAGGGAAGTACAAATGTTTACAGAGACACAGTAAATTTGGAACATAGCAATACTCACCAAATTGTCAGCACAATGTCCATTTGTCACATTGCATCGACCACCGCCAGAAATTTTGACCTTCCAAACGCAACCATTTTCATTTTTTGTTTTAGTAAATTCACAAAAACCTACACTTTGCCAACTGATTAAACCGCTATGGCTTTAAATTCCAAAAAAGGATCATTCTAGCGAACGTCCACTATGCACAAAAGCCAAATTAAATACATAGATTCCAGAACATACAAACCTTAGATAAAAGCTTCCCCTTTTCAATAACAACGACTTTCAGATTAGGCGCTACAGTTTTAGCCCTAATTGCTCCATAAATTCCAGCTGCACCGCCGCCAACAACCACCAGTAACTCCTCATTTGACTACCCAACAATTCATACGTATACATCAGGAAGAAAGAAACCTCACAAACCGTCAAATTTTGATAATACATAAATTATACATACACGTACTTTTGTAACTAATGTGACCTTTTGAGACAAGGAGAGAGCAACTGCACTGTATCTTCTTTTCCTGGAGGAGAAGAGAAAATAGTCGCGGTTTCTGGTGACGGTTGAAAGCTTTGAAGAAAGCCCGAATCGAAGGATGAAACGGTGGAAGGCTAAGCTCATGATAGCTCATTAGCATGAAGTTCTAATGCCAATACAGCCGAGCAGATAAAGGGGCTGGCTATGGTGGGTATCACTGTACCAACTAATTAAATGAAGCCTTTTTTCACTAGGTAGGGTCAGATATATGGATTTGATGACGCCAATTAAATTTATTGAGGGTCATATCTTCGTTAAATTCATGTAGGCAAGATCATGTTTAATAATTCATTTTCAACAGTTTTTGAGTCTTCCTCTCTCTCTCTTACTCCTGACAATCTCAATACTTTCACACCTTTTAACCGGTACCTCCGTTGGACGTCTTTTAACATGATCAAACCATCTTAGTCGATTTTCTCTCATTTTCTCTTCAATCGGCGCTATTCCTACTTTACCTCTAATCTTCTCGTTGCTAATCCTATCTCTCCTTGTTACCCCGCACATATATCTTAACATTCTCATCTCTGTAATAATATATTATTTATTAAAAATAATTTTAATTTAACAAATTTTTTAAAATTTTAATATAATGTAAAAAAATAGAAAAAGTGACAAAATGTTTAAAAAGTAAAAAAAAATGAAAAACATAAATTAAAAAGAAAAAAAAGTGAAAATTTTAAATATTTCTTTTTAAGTTTTTATTTTTTTTGGCAGCAAAAGATAAAAGGTCAAAAAAATAAAATATTTAATAAAATTTTCGTACCTTTATTTATATACCTCTGGACTGAATTAATCAGAAAAATAACATTTATGTCCTTACATTTTAATTGATAATTTTAACATCTAACAACAATCTTTTTGACTAGCATAAGTTTAAATATATTTTAAAAATTACAAATTAAAAATTATTAAAAGTATATAATCTCTTGATTAGTTTCAAATAAAATTGAAATTAATAATTTTCAAAGTACGTAAAAACAAATTATTTTAAATAATAAAAAAATATACAAAAATAAATTTATTAAAATTATAGAATCCTTGGATTAATTACAAATGAAATTAAAATTAATATAATTATTTTAAAAGCATGTAAAAATAAATTTAATAAAATTATTTTTATTTTAAATTTATTATCAAAATGTATAAACTTATTTTAACATCTATCCATGTAATAAATATAATTATTTTAAGTATTTGTTTTTAAATTATATAAATTTTATTTAGAATTAAAATTATTAAAAATAAAATTATAATTAGCAAACTTAATGGTACATCGGTGTGAATCCTCTAAAATTTAAGATGAATGCAGCAATACACAGTTCCCTCACAATCCAATTGAGATGGTTTAACTAACATGTGATCTTCCATAGAAAAATTATCTCCTAGTTTTGCTGAGCCTTGTGGTGTAATATCTTGTGAAGGTAGTGTTTAGTTTGTTAAAATCGATTAAAATTCTTAATTTTTATTAATTTTTTTATATTTTTTTAATTAAATTTTATTACATATCACTTTTACATCAAATTATTATATTTTTATTATTCTTTTTCTTTGACCAAATACCTCCAAAATTATTCATTCCGTACACCACTTTTCATTCTGAAGGACCATTTTAGCAAGAACAAATGAATTCCTTGGAATTCCTTTTAACATTACCATCCGATTTGTATTATGTATGATATAGGTTAAATGTGTCCCATGTCAGTAATACGTTCTCTTACAGTAACTACTAACTGTACAGTATTTGTTGTCTATCAATGTAAATGTATTAAGAGCCTCTCATGCCTGTAAATCCTTAACAAATCCACTTTTTATCAGGTAAAATAGATGTCAAATCAGTATGAAAAGAATTATAGGTTAAATGTGTCACATGTTAGTAGTACGTTCTCTCACAGTAATTGCTGAATGTACAGTGTTTGTAGTCTATCAATATAAATGTATTAAGAGCCTCTCGTGCCTTTAAACCCCTAACAAATTCACTTTCTATCAGATAAGATAAATATTAAATCAGTATGAGAAGAATTGTAATATAGATTTTCAGAGAAGTGGTGAACAAAAAACAAAATCATATAAAAATTAACAAATCTATTCACAGTAAAAATAAAAAAAAATAAATGGCACTTAACAGAAATTACTAACAATTTTTTTTTTTTTCAAATAGAGACCAGCACAATATAATTACAATATAAGACTCAGTTTTGGAGCTATATATTATTTTCGAATGGCATGCAAATTAAAAGTAAACGAAGCCACCGCCACCGCTGTGTCTAGAAAATGATTTTATTCTCTCTGTCACCCGGTTCAACTGATAAAACAAAATCAACTTGGCTTCGTTTCACTTGCTTTCTGCAACTTCAAGCAGGCTTCCAACCAAATGCATGCACAGAACTTGTTGAGGCACACATTGCAAATAGGTGCCCATCTCAGGTCATGTGGGAGTGCGTTTCCCTGGTGCAAATTGGCTGGCCACTGATAATTGAAATTAATGTAAATAAGTTATGTTGACCAACAAAAGGATGAAAAGACTCGGCGGTTTAACTCAACGATCAAGAAAAGCATCACTACAATCATAAACTCAAAGTGGCGGGAGTTTGAATCGCCCTAACTACCCGCGATTGAAACGAGCAATATTTTGAGTCGAACCTCTAGGTCTCAGTTTATTCACCAACTACGCAATTCGTAATAAATCGGTGTGGATTTCGAATTAAAAAAAAAAAAAGATGAAAATATGTAGTCCAATGTATAACCCATCTCATGTTTGGAAAATTTTACGTAGGAAAGTAAGCGATAAATTTGACAAGAAAGTTGCAAAAATTTACCTTTGGATGAAGATGGAACCACGACAATATGCATGTTTGCGTTGTTTGGAGGAAGAGCTAACCGGAGGGGAAAGAGATTTCCGTTCAATGGGTTGCGAGAACACACCATTATATCCTCCAGCCCTGTTTCTTCCTCTAATTTTTCAGTTAATTCCTCCAAACCAAGCCCCTTAAAATTGAACCAAGGCTCTTCCACGCCCTTGTCATTAATCTTCCCATCATCATCCACAACACTGTAGTATATAATCCGACCTTCCGATTTCACCAACGAATCACTAATTGAATCACTTGACTGCGAGCAAAAATGTAATGGTAGCAGCATTAGACATGACATGAATACGATTTGAAATTATTAAGAGAAAAATAATTACAACAAATACACCGACCAAAATTGACACAATTTTGAAATACTACCTTAAATTTTGGAATATTTGATTATAGACATGCATTTCTACTTCAAGACTAGTGAGGGCAACTGCCCACCAAAAAATAAATAAATTGCCTTCACTTAATTAAAAATTATATTTAAGTTTTTAATTATTTTTTTAATTGAATAAACATTCGCGGTACAAATATAAGGGGCCTCAAATTTATTACAATTTTTGTTATATTATCACAATTACATTTAACAAAATATTTTTATGAAAAAAATGTTTTCTTTTTCTCCCATTCAATATCTATTACTAACTTTTATTCCCAATAACTTGAAATCCGTGTCGACTCAGTAAGAGAGCGTTTGAAAATACAATTTTTAGTAATTTTTAGTTAAAAATTATTAGTTGTAATTTTTGATTTGGTGAAATAAGTTGTAATTTCAGCAACTTTTTGTAATTTTTAGATGTTAAACAAAATTTTTGGTAACTTTTATCAAAATTTTCAATAACTTTTGAGTGAAGCAAAGTAGTATAACGTAATAGAAAAATAGCAATTTTCAGTATTTTACCAAACACCTAAAGGATCTGTTTGGTACGGGGTGAAAAATTTAAGAGTAAAAGATTTTACCGGTAATAATTAATGGGATAATAAGTTTCTGATACTTATGTTTGGAATAAAATAGTAAATATTATTTAATAATAGCTATATTATGTTTAAAACGTTAAAAGTATGAAAAAGTAAAAGTTAATTGTAAAAAATTATAAAGATATATTTTATAATAGCAATAAGAAAAAAAGTAAAAAATAGAGTAATATTTTTACTCTCAAATAGTTATCTTAGAATAATTATTACTCTCTTTATCCAAACATATATAATATAATAGAAGTTAAAAATTAACTTAATAACTTTTACGTCCTATTATCTCCTAAAACAAAAATGTCTATGGAATAGAAGTGGGTATTTTTTTAATTGAAAATTATACTACCAAACAAAAACTTATAACTCCGAATAAACACATTGCCATGCAAAAAGATGTGCCATCAATCACATACTCACGGCAAATACACGGTTCTGATTAAAAAGAACGAGGAATATAATTGAATGGAACCTCGTGTTCAGGTGATTGGGGCGACCAAAGATGGATAAAAGGTGAGCTGGGTTCTGATACGGAATCTGATGCCGGTACGGGAAGAAGTGGCTCAGGACGCGTCTCGAGAACATCAACGTCCCACAATAACCAATTTCTGTGCCGATGAGGAATGTCGTGGGTGATCGAATTCCTCCACGGCGGCAATCCTCCGTTTGCCCGGAGATAGTTGCCGTACCGGGTCCTGAGCTTAACCTGACACCCATCTCGCACCGGCTCCCATTCGAGTTTTGAATCCAATTTACTGGGCATTGCTTGGGTGACCTTACGGCCCGTCACGCCCAGAAGGAACTGCTCGTCCGCCGCTGTGAGGTACTTGCCGTAACAACTAACCAATCGGATGACAACGTCAACGCCGTCGACAAACTCCACCGTCCACCTCGCCTTCTTGCTGGTGCCGCGGCGATCTTGGCACACCGACTCTTGGTCGCTGTGCGCTAAAAGGTACTTTTCGTGGAGGCTTCGGAGCCGAACGGTTTTCGCTTTCCGAAAAAACTCCATTCCCCACACTGAAAATCAATCAAACAGATCGCAAATTGAGCAACTAAAAAAATCAACTGATGATCGGAATGGAAATGGATATGAACAGACTCGGATTGAATGTCGGTCGGAAATTAATGCGACGTTTGGTTTCTGAGATATAATTCGTGTATGGATGAGCGAATGCGAATGGAGCATCATTATGTGCTCTGGCGCCGTAGCCACCTTCAAATATCACCTTTCTTTTTATTGAGGATAGTCGTTGAACCGACGGAACGCAGAGCAGATCCCTGGTTACCGCACACGTATAAAGTATTTTGGTACAAATTTAAGGAATTATAACAAAAAAGAATACAAACCCTAATTTTCATATTTATTCATACAGGCTGGTGCATTACACAAATTTGTATAAAATTATATATTTAATTTAATTTTTTCATGAACTTTATTTTAATAATCATTTAAATTTTTTATAATATTATGGACCCATTTAAAAGAATAAATTTGGTAAAAAAGTATAAACTTCTAATATTTTAAATATTTGACAAAATATCAAAGTTGGTGTTTTGTATCAACACACCAACTTTAGCTTACATGATAACGAGTATAATAGTTATTCTACTCTTAACCATTATAAAATTTTTGCCCAATCAATAAAAAGTTATTAGAAATTGTCATACTTTCTCTAAATATTATAAAAAATTACTAAAAATTTTAACTTATTTTGTAACACTAAAAATTTCATTTGTCAAAAGTTACCCAAAGGACACATATATTACCACAAAAAAAATGACAAATTTAATTAAATTAATAGTTTTAATTCATTATAAATAGAGATAAAATTATTTTATTTGATTAATTAATAAAATTTTATATTTTTTTCTAACCTCAAACGGCGCCTACAAAACTATCATCAAAATTCTCTTCAGATGACTATGGGGGTGACGAAGGAGGCGGTGTCACTCTTCAGATGACTATGGGGGTGACGAAGGAGGCGGCGGCGGTGACAGCAACCAAAAGTGAGAAGAGGGTTTAGTAGTCCCTCTGCGTTTTCTTCGCCTACCCGTAGAACTTGACTTTAAATTTTAGGTTTTGGAGAATTTTTCACTGCGTTGTATCTCTTTCGGGTACGAGGAAGCCTGTAGTCGTTATCTGAGGGTGCGCTCTGAATGAAACTCGCCCCATGGCCCTAACCGGTAAAGAACCATTGAGAGTAAACCAATCTAGGCAAACCCTAGCTGACCGGCTCGGCCGAGGGGGCTGTTAGGAGCTCGCCACGTGACGGAAAGCTAGCCCTCAAAGGGGGATTTGAACTCGGAATCACTAGGTGGCCCAAAATCCTCAACCACTCCCGAACCCTACTCAACCACCCCTGAAGAGGTCACTGCGTTGTATTTATTTATAGACAAAGTCGATGTAAGTAATTTACATAAAAATAATTGTTCTAAAAAAATAAAATATAAAAAAAAAAAGCATTTTGATTGGTTGAGCAACCTCGTACTAGTGATATTGTAAAGCTCTGTTTAGCATTCTCTTAACTACTCAGCTACCAGCTACTAAGTTTTTTTTGTCTTTTTTTTTTTAAATAATTAAACTTATCCTCTTACATTTTAAATTTCTTTTAAACTATGAAAAACAAAACTGTCAAATTAATCAAAATCTAAAAAGTTAGTCACTAAAAATTTAATTTTTTTTCTTTCCAAATACAAAAAAATATTAAAAACAATTAACTTTTTTTTTTTTTTTTTGGTAACTAATTAGAAACCAACTACAACAAAAATTAGTTTTTGCTCTTCCCAAACCCAGCCTTAACTTCAATTCAACAAATAAGGGCACCCACACCTGATATTGGCTTCGTTCCTGCTAAATTTATTATAATACAAGTTAATATTAGTATATAATTAGTATTACGTTGTAATATAAAATTATATTACTCTAAAAAAAATAGTAAATCCACTTCATTTCTTACTTGACTCGAATTTAAGCTTCGCAAAGTCGATAAATTTAATAAAAAAATTTAAATATAACATTTTAAACTTATTTAAAATTTAAAAAGTATAAAAATTCAAAATAAAATTCATTTAACATTACTCTTTATATTGTTTATTAATATATTTGTAGCCATATAATTTAACGACCAAATTAAATAAGAATGAATAAAAATTAAAAAAATAATTATTAGACCTCAGTCGACAATATTTAGGTTACAGTTGTTGTTTATGTTTATAAATATTATAAAATAGGAAATAAAGATGTATTTAATAAATCTATTTTTATCTTTTGTCATCAAAAAGTAAAACATAAAAAAAAAAACTATCCCTCTCTTTTTTCCTTTAAAAATAATTTGTAAACTTTATATTTTTTCCATTTTTATTGTATCATATTTAAATAAAATATTTTATTTAAAAAGTTTATTGTTAATATATAATGTATTATA
>JAVXUM010000002.1:1667391-1679017 GCA_035590655.1 Pouteria glomerata
TTTAATTATATTATTTATTAAAAATAATTGAATAAAATATAATTATTATAACATTTAATTAAGGAAATATAAAATATATTAATTACAATTTAATAAAATATATTTCACATTAAATAAATAATTAAATGAGATTAATTATTAAATTAAGTCTTTTAATTTTAAAGTAACTAATTTAATTATTTATTAAAATAATTTAATAAAAAATGTTTTATATAAATTAAATTAATTAAAAATAATTTAATTTAGTTATGAAATTTATTTAATATAATTTAATAATATTTTATTATTAAAATAAAATAAAATAAATTGATTATTATATTGAATTAAATTAATTAATTTAGTTTTATTATTTATTAAAAATAATTTAATATTATATATCTAACTTAATTTACTAATTAATCTAATTTAATTATTTATTAATAAATAATTATTTTATAGAAATTAAATTAATTATGATATTTTTTCAATCAATTTAATGATAATGAATTATTAAATTAAATTAAATAGATTATTATATTAAATTCAATTAGTTATTAATTAATTTATTATTATTTATTAAAAATAATATAATAATATATATTACATATTAGTTTATGTAATTAATTTAATTACTTGAATTTAATTATATTATTTATTAAAATAATTTATTTTAGCATGATGGAACAAAAATGGATAATGTTTTAATATTGACAAAATATTTGCAACAGAAAAAAAAAAAGTTAAAGTATCGTTTTTTATTTATGTTTTTCTATTTTAAAAAATACAAATAGATTTAATAAACGTATTTCTGTTGCGAGTCTATAAAATTTTATATTTTTAAAATAATTAATTTACCTTATTACATTTTATACTTTTTTTTTTAATGTTAAAGGGTAAAAATATTAAATTAATAAAAAATTAAAAAATTAACTACTAAAAGTTAATTTTTTTCTCTTCTTAAATACAAAAAAAAATTATTATTATCCCCACCCACCCTCCCCATTTAAATGACTCGACTATTTTGTTGTGTCCAATTGTCAAGTGTCTGTCCCCACTTGGGCAAGGTTAGACCAACGAAGTTCACAGAGCTTCTTGTGAACTTCTTCACTGACTTGAATAAGCAACTCCACCCCGATCATTTACTCTTTATCTTGTCTGTTTTGCACGATCACTTCTCGAAAGATAGTAAATCACTGATGAATAACGCGCAATAATATATAAATTTACTCCATGCATTAAGTAATTTTTTCAAACCATCTTCACATTATGATTTTAACGTTCATTAAAATCATTTTACAATTAAATGAAATAATTTTCCCCTAATATGAGACATCATTTCAACTCACAAGATGCCCTGTGGAAGGTTTTTCATTATTTAAAATACTTACAAAATATGTGTACAGACCATAGGCTTGGAAGGGTATATTGTGATCATGAATTGAAGAATCAAACTCCTTGGATCTAATTATTGCAAGCACCGCCTCTCAAATAAGGCTTACAAAAACAATTTCCCGACCAAAAATTCCACTTTTTTGGACCACAGAAGGTGTTACATATCCTAGGATTTAACTCCGGTAAATCTAAGTTGTCTCTTTCGACAAAAAGAACTGATTGTGAAAACTATGGGGGCAAAAGTATACATGGCTACTTCTTGTCAACGTTTACAACGTAGTGCTTCTGTTAATAAATAAAAAAGAATTAACCAACGAGGAATGGGGACAAAATTCAAGGCGAGCCGCACGAGGGATAGGATGGAGTGTTTTCTTCTTTCATTTTTTTTTTTTTTAATTGAATTTACTTAGTCTGATGAAAATTAATAATAACCCCATGTTTTTGTTATAAGTCTGATGAAAATTAATAATAACCCCATGTTTTTGTTATACGGTCTAGCTCATATGCATTTGGTCCTCACCCAAGTCCATATAAAGTAAGATCAATGAGGGAATTGCCTTAGTGTTATCGGTTGAGCCGATCAGTTAGGATTTACCTAAACTGATTTATCTCTCCGTGATTCTTTACCAGATAGAATCATATGGACGAACTTCACCCAAAACGTATTCTCAGATAGCGACTGCGGATTTCCTTGCGTAACAGAAAAACAAGGTAAGTAACCATTACAGAAGTTGATTTTCCTATTATTTGTGGAGTAATGCTACATATATAATTATTCACCAACTCACATTTTAAATAACAATATCTAACAAGATATATATACTTTAATTTTAAAAATATTATTACCAAAGTGATTGTACAACCACATAAGATTCGACTATAAAAATTATAATTTTTAAACCGTATCGATTGATACTCATCCTTATATTCTATATCAATAATTTTTAATGAGACCTTCACTACTTTCTTCACGTGTGGAATACAAATGGGTTTCAAGGGCTGCAGTGAAGAAATTAAAAGATAAGATTTGTTTACACTTAAATTACATGTGACTTTTGATATTCTGTATTTATTGTACTCTAATAAAATTTTTTGAGTTTTTATTTTTATTTTAAAAATAATTTTAATTAAATTAAATTAGAACTCTTAGATTAAATGTAAACAAATCTTACTTATTAATTTTTTCACTGCAATCTTTGTAACCCAATACAAATGACGGTATAATCTAGTTTGGGAGGCTGAATTGATAATAACACTTAATTAATCTCATCGGTAATTCCAATAATACATCATCCCTGTATTACCATTTTGGAAATCTCGACTCATCCATTGCTAGCTCCCACATTAACCTCACTACGTATTAATGCAAAGCCAAAACATTTGTCCCACATTAACCTCACTACTTATTACTACAAAGCCAAGACATTTGTCCCACGTTAACCTCGCTGCTTATTTAATACATAACGTTTAACAACCCCCCAAACCAAACAAGCTCCTTCAAATAATATAGTTACAGGAATCTCTCTCAGAACAAAGCAACTTCTCTCCATCGAAATGGCCGAACAAAACTGCAATTTCCCGACCATCGACCGATGCCCATCCATCGGACGCGACAAACACACGGTCGTCGCCGACATGGACGGCACCTTGCTAAGGGGACGCAGCTCCTTCCCTTACTTCGCACTCGTCGCGTTCGAGGTTGGAGGAGTTCTAAGACTTCTCTTCTTGCTCTTAGCCTCTCCGCTGGCCGGAATTCTCTACTACTTCATCTCCGAGCCCGCCGGCATTCACGTCCTCATCTTCGCTACCTTTGCTGGTATGAAGGTGTCCTCCATCGAGTCGGTGGCGCGAGCCGTGTTGCCGAAATTCTACGCCGGTGACTTGCACCCTGAGACCTGGCGGGTGTTCTCGTCGTGTGGGAAGAGATGCGTTCTTACGGCAAATCCGAGGATTATGGTGGAGGCGTTTTTGAAGGATTATTTGGGTGCGGACGTTGTTTTGGGGACGGAGATTGCTACTTACAAAGGTAGAGCTACTGGGTTTGTGCGCAGTCCCGGGATACTTGTTGGGGGGAACAAAGCTGCTGCTCTTCAGAATACGTTCAGTGACGCACCTGATCTTGGGCTAGGTGATAGACGGACCGATTTCCCATTCATGAAGTTGTGTAAGGTTCGTATCGATTCCGCCACATTCAAATATCTCAAGCTTTAGGTTGAAGTAGCAGTTAACTCTTAGCAGAAATTTTACAAAAGGTTTGAAACTTTTACAAATTTCTTTTTTATGCTTGTATTCTAAAATTTTAAAATTTACAAATTTCTATTTATTTTTATTAATTTTTTTGATCAAAATTGCTTGAATGGATTATTCACTTACGGTCGAATAAGTTTTATTAGTTTAAAAGTGTGATACAATATACTAATTTAGTTTAAATAATTTATTTTATTACATTTGAACAAATTTTATCAAAAAATTTTAAAATTACTTTTTAAAAGAAGTAGTAGGATCACCTTTGACAAATTCTGCATCTCATTTGCACAAACTACATTTTTATTTATTTATTTTTTCTTCTTTTCATATGAGTTTCACTATGATACATAGCGGGACAGAGGTGTAAGATTTTGACGCTAGGTCGTAATTTTTTTGATTTTCTAAACATAAAAATTAACTCCCTTGTTACACTTCTATTAATAATTTGGGGTGCTAATGCAGGTGAGTTACATAGTTCCGGCCGAACCCCAAGTGGAGGCCGTGAGCCATGACAAATTACCAAAACCCATAGTCTTCCACGACGGCCGTCTCGTCCAGAAACCAAGCCCTCTCATGGCCCTCCTCACCATCCTCTGGATCCCATTAGGCTTCGTCCTCGCGTGCCTGAGGATAGCCGCCGGCGCGCTCCTCCCAATGCCGCTTGTCTACTACGCCTTCTGGGCACTAGGAGTCCGAGTCACCATCAAAGGCACCCCACCACCGCCGGCCCAAAAATCTACAGGCCAATCCGGCGTCCTTTTCGTCTGCTCCCACCGCACCCTCCTCGATCCAATCATCCTCTCCGTCGCCCTTGGCCGCCCAATCCCGGCCGTCACATACTCTCTCTCCCGGCTCTCCGAGGTCATCTCCCCTATCAAAACCGTCCGGCTCAACCGGGACCGAGTCAAGGACGCTGAAATGATCAAGAAACTCTTGGAAGAGGGCGACCTAGTCATCTGCCCTGAAGGCACAACCTGCAGGTGATACGTCGACGTATTGCGATTAGTTCCTTAGATTTTCACAGTTAATTGAAATTTTATATTTTTAAGCGTACATAATTTTTTTAAATATAAATAATATAACCAGAGAAAACAGAACCAAGTATATATATATATATAATATTTAGACATATGATATACATATTAAATTTTCTAAAATATAATATATATATTTATACATATAAAGTTTGAATTTTAAATTTTAAACCCAATAGTCTTCTGCCATTTTACGTAGAATAAATTTTTATAGTATAGATTTTTTTACAATAAATTTGTGTTCTAATCCGGAATTATGATAGTATCTAATACTATCATTCCTACATTTTAGGGAACCATTTTTACTACGGTTTTCTGCTCTTTTTGCGGAGTTAACGGACCAGCTGGTGCCGGTGGCAATGTCGAACAAGATGAGCATGTTTTACGGGACGACGGCGCGTGGGTGGAAAGGGTTGGACCCCTTTTACTTCTTCATGAACCCTAGTCCTGCTTACCAAATCACTTTTTTGAACAAGTTGCCTTGGGAGCTGACTTCAATCAGCGGCGGAAAATCCAGCCACGATGTGGCCAATTACATGCAGAGGATGATTGCTTCCACCCTTTCTTACGAGTGCACTTCCTTCACCAGGAAGGACAAGTACAGGGCTTTGGCTGGAAACGATGGTATTGTCGTCGAGAAACCTAAGCTCTCCGCTAAGAAAGTCATGGGTTGCTAGATATATATCTGTCTATGCATACGTTATAATTATGTAAACTTTTCCCTTTTTCCTTATATAAATGAGAATGAATTGCCCTTTCCCCGTAGCACTGTGAAGATGATTGATACTGCCATAGCACACTCTTAACAATTTTTGGGCTACATAAGTATTAATTAGTCACTCACCGCTGGGTAGTTCAGTGGAATAGGAATTGAGTTTAGAACTTAGGTGATATACCCAGATTATGAGTTTGATTCGTCGCCTGAACGCCCAATTTTTAAGTGGAGGTCGCTGGTGGTGGGATTGTAGCGCTTAAGCTTCCCCGGCAGTGCACACCCGAAGGATATGACTGCGGGTTCCTCGTTACAAAAAAAAAAGAAAGTATTAATTAGTTACACACCATTGAACTCAACTATTCTCATTCACAAATATATAGATTTTTTTTATTAAAAATAAAATAAAATAATTCCATCAAAATAGATGATAATGACTATTTTATAAATAAGTTTTATCTTTATAAATCTTTATTTTGAAGTGACACAAATACATTTATATACTCATTTTATTCTAGTAAAATTTTATTTTAGGATTGTACAACATTATTATTATATATTTATCAATTTATTTGTGAGATGGGAATAGGTATATAAATAAAATTTACACCTGACAGTTATATCATCAAGACGTTTTAGGATAATATATATATATATTGATAAAATATATATAAATTTTTCTTAAATATTAAACTAAATATAGGAACTTTCTTTTAAAATTCAAGCTTTAAAATTATCTCCCTTATTTTAATATGTTTATAAGAATTAAATCATTATGTGAGTCAAGTAGGCTAAATTGTAACAAAAAATAATAAAATCAGCCAAAATTATAAGTTTTATGCCTTTTTTTTTTTTTTAAATTTTTAAACCATCTATACAACTTCTTCAAATTCCACTCACCTTCCGCTACCCAAAACCTAATCGATTGCGATCCTAACGTTCCTCAACTCTTTATCCTCACCCAGTAACCAGACATGCAGGCACTCGTACCAATTTGTTTGTCTTTCCAAAATTGAACAATGACTCCCAAAATTGAATCAATTTTGCCTACTCTACAATCTCGTCACCAAATTTAGGAAAATTTTAACAGCACACAGATGACTCTGTAGAAAAATTATCAAAATATGTACAGATCACAATTACATCTGAATATCATGACTTAAACATGATTTTTAAATTCTCATCTCAATTCAAAGAAAAAATAAGAATACGAATAGCGGAAGCGTACCTGAACCCATTGTTTTGATTGATTAAACAGATTATGATATTCCAAAAGATACGTAGATCCTTACGATTTTCTCTGTTGATGGGGATGCAAAGAGATCAGAAATCCTACGTTCTTTTGGGAACCATGACCTATATATATATATAACTGAAAACCCTCAGTTACCCTAATTTCAGTATTTCTAAATTTACCCCTCGTCAACCTAGAAATACCAATTTAGTCTCTATACATTAATTTCATGACAAATAAAATACTCAATAACCCAAAAATTAAATTTTATATATCATAATTAATTGACTAAATTTTAAAATAATGTTACACATTTTAAATTCCATTTGTAGCCCCACATGTTAGATAATTAATTTTCCAACAAACTCTGCCCAAATTTTTTTTACGTATGTCGTATACATTCCGTCTGCAGTGTTGCGTTTAGGAGGAAAGTGCTGGCAAATCAATCATCTTCTTCAACAACAGCAATAAGAAAATAAATTAGCTCTTCCTTGGCATCTTCATTATCATTTCTTTTCCGAGTAACGCGATCTGTAGCCCACGGCTTTCCAAGTAAATTTTCTGATCTCCTATATGGCTTTAGGAGCCTTATTCTTGAAGGTGGTGTTATTCACTGTGACAACACACCAATATGCATAGCGCAGTTAATATTTTACGTCATAAAATTCTAGAACAGGTAACACTAAAAAGTTTTTTTTTTTTATTTAAATTTTTGGGCTTTTTAATTGGGCTTTTTGGAGCCTTCATCCTCCTCCTCCCTATTCCATTCCACGAGTTTCTCTCTCTCAAACTCCTTAAACAGATAATTGAAGAAGGGAAAATTGGAACAAACATTTTGTACGAGAGTGCCATGTGGTTGTTGGGCGAGGACAAGGTTGGCCATGAGACCAATTTTTTCGAATTATTTAAATCTGGCTTGAAAAATGTTCAGCTCAGGCATGAATTGTAACCAAATTAAGCCCGGTTTATGACACATTTAAAATCGAACTTGAGCTTAAATCTTGAAAAATGTAGCTCGAAAACTCACAAATCAACTTAATAAAAATATATATATCTATAATATTTTTATAATATTTATTTATTATATTTTAAATCCAAACAATGTTAGGCAATGAATTTTTTGTTTTGAGAATGAAAATTTTCATACTTTTGAGAATGAAAATTTAACAATACTCCTCTTTATCTTTGTTTTGAGAATGAAAATTTCTTCCATAACCGTCCTTGTTAGGTAATGAATTTTTTGTTCCCATCTTTATTTATCTGTCAAACTGTCAAACATAATGACAACTATAAATTATATATTATATATATAAAGTAATTATTAAAAATTATTATATATTATATATTAAATAAATATTAGGGAATATATATAATTTATAAAAAGGTTTTTCAACAGGTACGAAGTAAGATGGAAATTGTTATACTGGTCTCGATTCTCTTCCCTATTCCGAGAATATTTTAAAATTTTTTCATACCTATTTCCAATTTCATTATTAGTATTTTCATACTTTTTCAAATGAGACAGACAAATCAAGTATTAGATATGAATAATTTTGATGTTCTTAAGGAGAGATATGTGTAATTTATCATTTTTTTCGTACTTTTATTGTTTTATTAGTTCTAAAGAAAGGCTGGTAGATTAATTATCACAGTTGATAGGTCCTACACCCTGTTAATTTTTAATGAATGCAGTTGTCCGGGTTCAGGTGCTAGGTATTGTTTGAAAATTCAAATTTTCATAGTTTTTGGTTTTTTTTTTTTTGGTCAAAAATTATTAGTTAGTAATTTTTGATGCGTTTAGTGAAACCCTCAACTGCGTTCTAAGTGTTACATATCTTACATATCATTTGGAAGTTCAAATTTTAATAACTTTTAGTATTTTTTTTTTTATTAAAAGTTGTTAGTTATAATTTTTGATGCATTTAGTGAAACAAATAACAATTTTTAGTGATTCTTTGTAAATTTTGAGTGTTTGATAAAATTTTTAACAATTTTTAATAACTTTTTGACAATTTTAACAACTTTTGAATTGAGTAAGTTGCTGCATCTGATAGAAAAGTTATAAAAATTAATATATTATCAAATACCCAAAGAACAACTTTTGATGTTTTTTTTGCTGATTTTTGCTCCCAAACGGTGCTTAGTGTCATGAAATGAACAAAGATTCAAAATAATGCATTAATTGTTCTATTTCCCTAAAAAAAATGCAACGAGAAATCTAACACATACAGTGACAGAAAAATAAAAAAAAAAATAAAATAAAGCGTGTGAAATCTGAAATTTGTAATTTATAAATTTCACTACTACATTGGTTGATTCAATGTTTTCTGACTCATTTCTTAGTAAATATTCTTTAAAATTTAGTAAAAACTCAAATTAGTAATTTTTGATTGGCCAAGGAAATCACTCCTCTTCATGTGAATGGCCCATCTAGCCGCATCTTTTCTCCTTCTTCTTCCTCTAACTAGTAGATCACATTGGACAAATCGAGGAAGAGATGTTGGGTTCCCAATATAAGTTGTAAAAGAGGTTGGTGGTTAAAGCGTAAGGAAAACTCATTTATAAAACTAGCTTTTTAAATTTAGTTCAAATTAGTCCTAATTTTTCAAAGTAGTATGTCTTTAAGTTAGGGGTGTGACTTGAACCTAAATTTTTAATTATTAAAAACAATAATTATTTAAAATGTCAGGAGAAAGTAGAATATTGTTATAATAACATTTGTGAACATAATTTTAAAAATGTTAATTATTTTAATAAATTTCGTATTTTTGACAGTAAATTAGTCTCTCATATGTGTACTGCACCACAAGAAAAAATGATAATTACAAATAGACAATGAGGCAGACTAATAAAATTATATAAGAATGATTAAAAGAAATATATATGGAGTAGTATAAAAATAGTTATAAATAAAATAACTAAAAAATATATATTTAATAGGGTCGACAATCTCTACAATTTATACTATGAGTTTACCTCTGGTTGACTTGTAGGATATTCAAGTTTGGTTTATGTTTATTTAAATCAGACTAATATCAACTCGGGATGAAAAATTTATGACCAAATACAATACAATCGTTTAACATTTAATATTTGCATTGTGTAATTTTACTTGTTTAGTTATATTAATGTTATTATTTAATAAAAATTAAAATCAATAAAAAATAAAATGGAAAATTTGAAGGAAAAGAGATAAACAAATAAATAAATATACGAGATAAAAATAGCAATAAAAAAAATTAATTAGAGTTTGGACTGGCTGGAGTTTTGGTAGAAGATACTAAATACAAGAATATAAAAAATGAAAAAAAAATATATATTACTATATATATTTAAAGATTGAATTTGTGCTGATTGTCTGCTATAAATCCAACTTGTTCTCTTATATCGTAAAGGAATATGTCATTCATGAACCTCGATTGATTTATTTAATAAATGAATTAAATTTGAATTAAAAAAAAATAATCTCATTTAGTAAACGAGTTCAACCTAAATAATGCCTATCTTAATTTCTTAAGTGCTCATATCCGTTCAGTATAAATTTATACATAATTAAATAATATATATCTAAAATATATTAATTAAATATTTTATATTTATACAATACTAGAATGGGTATTCATTCTAAAATTGATATTTCAATATAGTAAGTTTTTAGTTAAATTTTTTTTTTTTTTTGTAATTAAAAATAGTTAAATCATTTCTGAATTAGTAATCACATTTTGAATTATTTCAGCTTATAATAATATTACATTTATATGAGATAGTAATTGCGCATATATAACCTGCAAAATTTGTTTAATTGTGATAACTTTTTTTTTTTTGTATTTATAATATAAAAATTAGTAATAAATAATTATTTACGAAGGATGAATTTTGTATAAAACTGGTTCGGGTTTCGCTTTGCGAACGAACGTGCTGGTCTTATTCAATGTCGCAGCAACCTGATAGAGACAAAAAATGTAGGACATTTTCATGGTCCCGTCTCATCACTCCTCAACCCACCGGCTTCTGAGATCTCCAAAGTCAGAATCCAAATTTAGCATTTTTTCGATCTAAACAAAATAAATTATATATTATTGGTAAAAAAAAAAAATCATGACACATGACAACTATACAGAAGTAACACGTGATAATTTTTTAAAACAGTAAGTGCTTAGCAGAAGAGTAAAGAGTCTAACGTACCACGAATACTAAGACCCACGCGCCTATAGTAAGTAAATACTGACTTAAATATTAGAGAGGTTGTGATCGAAACCCTCTTTACAATATCTTTTTAATTCGCTTTGTCTTGTCAATGGACGTGGTGAGTACATTCGGATAAATTTTGCTGCCAAACATATATATATATATATGTATTTAGGTAAACCGTCAAATAAAAAGATTACATGTATCTAAACATTTCGATTTTGTTACATTTTTTGATTTATCTTGACATTACTTGACTAATTTGCTTGTTTTAAATTTAAGAAAATTGATGTATACCATGAAATTTAATATCAATATTATATATCTTTTTATATAGAATTTAAAAATAAAAATAAGAAAGCCAATTCTTTTGTTACTCAAACTCAATTTGATGGCTTTTGTTAGCCAACAAAAAAAAAAAAAAAAAGGTAAAAATAAAAATAGTGTTTTGAAACTTCATTTTGTTATATTTTAAATTTATTTATAAAATAAAAAAATTAAAATATTAAACAATAACTTTTTTAAGCAACAAGATTTTTTTGTTTTTTTTTTTTTTTTTTTTTAGCCTAGTTTGAAAAATTAATTTGTGGAGGAAAAAAAAAGAAAGAAAATTGAAAGATTTTCATGTTTGTGGAGGGAAAGGAAAAAATTAAAAAATTATAAAATCACAAAATGAAGTAAAAAAATTACACTTATGTAACAGCCCGGGACCAGCCGCCGCTAGCACGATATTGTCCGCTTTGCTGATAGGCCCGGCCGCAGCCACTCAGAGCAGCGCACGGTTTTGGTTTGGCGAAGGCAACCCCCGTACCCCCCCAACACGCGTCGCACTAAGGAGAG
>JAVXUM010000002.1:1688812-1706468 GCA_035590655.1 Pouteria glomerata
CTTGAACCAGAAAGGGGAGATAGAGAGAGAGAGAGAGGGGGGGGGGGGGAGGGAGGTGCATGCATTATATTTTTGATGTCATGTTAAAGTACTGCTTGGCGATTTGATGATAAAATCATGCAATTGTCATTAAATGGGAGCCAAATTACATGCATTTCTCGCCTCCACACTTGTTAAATGTTTCCTTCTCCAAATTTGTACTTCGTTACCCCTCTGCTATAGCTTCCATCACACCATTACATCAAAATCTCTCTCTCTCTCTTTCTGACACACAGTAGTTATTTGTTATCATTTTTTATGGGGAGACCTCCTTGCTGTGATAAATTGAACGTAAAGAGGGGGCTTTGGACAGCAGAGGAAGATGCAAAAATACTTGCATACGTAGCCAACCATGGAATCGGAAACTGGACATTGGTTCCCCAGAAAGCAGGTCACTTCTTTCTTATTTCTTAAACCCAAAATGTAACAAACTTTGAGTTTTTGTAGACACACACACACATATATAACCTCCTAACCTTTCTACTATGTTTCTGGTTTTGTTTACAGGACTGAACAGATGTGGCAAGAGCTGTAGGCTCAGGTGGACCAATTATCTGAGGCCTGACCTCAAGCACGACAGTTTCACGCCAGAGGAAGAACAGCTTATTGTAGAATATCACGAAGCTATAGGTAGCAGGTCAGTTCTATTTCATTTTTGTTATTCCATGCAATTGTTTCATCAATCAAGTTTTCCTGTTCCGAATATTAATTAGACTGTTTTAACAATCTAGCTGTTTTTGTGCTTGATTTTAGGTGGTCTTTGATAGCAAAACAACTCCCTGGAAGGACAGACAACGATGTCAAAAACTATTGGAACACCAAGTTGAAGAAAAAACTCTGCAAGATGGGAATTGATCCTGTAACCCATAAACCCATATCTCAGATCCTTTCTGACTATGGAAAAATCAGGGGTCTCCCAAACACCCGAAATCAAATTGGGTCACTCGGCAATTCCATGAATGACATGTCAATATTAACATCGGAACACTCATATCCATCTCTCGTCCGAACGGAACTTCCAAACAGTACTGGCATGAATAATAAACCAGTGCTACTGCCAGAGACTAACTACTATTCGTGGGACAATGTGGCCAAGTTTCACAGAATTAATCAAGAACCTATACAGCCACATTTCTTCACCGAAGTTTCCTCTTCAAATTCATCATCGTCGTCGTCGTCATCATCATCTTCAGTGTCCTTTGCTTGTCAACCGTCTCAGGTTCTGGTGACGCCTTCTTCTCCCTCCGGTTGGAGTGAATTTCTTCTGGGAGATCCTCTTTTGTCCATAGATATGGAGCAAAAGCCAGAGCACGATCGTCTTCCTAGCACATTGCAAAATGAGAAACCACTTCACAAGTTCACAACCGGAGACGGAAGGGAGTTCGACGGAGTGTCTGGAGATGGGACAAAGCGCTGCTCTGAAGCTGGTGCTTCATCATCTGCAAACTCGTTTGTGGAGGCTATTTTGGATAGGGACAGTGAGATGCAGTTGGAATTCCCTGAATTTTTGACTGAATTCTTGAATCCTTAAGTTACCACTTTTTGTTGCTGCTTGTAGTCGGGAAGGGGTGTTACTAAAAGTTATGTAGAGAGGAATGAAAAAGAAAGACTTCTAATGATTTTAGGTCATCTAGTTACTCATAAAACTTTTTTCCTAATAATAATCACAAGAAATAAGAGGCTCAAATTACTTGTTTGGTTGGATCATCAATGGACTAGAGCAAATATGAAACTGCTGGTTCTGAATACAATGAATGGCACAACAAGACAAACCTCCATGTTTAGAGCACATTGGATGCATAAGCTAGACTTTAAACTAGTGACTTTTACGTTCAGAAGTCTTATTGATAAACTAAGATTCTCTCACAAATTAGCACCATTTTTTGAGTCAGAAATTTCATTCTAATTATAAGAAACACGAACAGAGCTAGAACTATCACATCCGAAAGGACAAGAACGACCCAAAAAAATGTTTTACAAATCGTGTAGATGAATGAGATTTGCAACTGCGTTGAAGGTAACTTCAGAAGTTTTTTGCTAGATTTTTAATAGTACGCACTCGTAACCTTCCGCTAAGCGGTGCTTAGATGAAGATATCCGACATAGTCATTAAACTGCACTGAAGGCTTAAAAATAATAAGAAGACATATCTACGAGGTAGTTTAACTAGTAAAATGTTGAGTTTGTTCTCTAGTGGTTATTAGTTCAAATTTTCTCAGAGCTACTGAGGGTTTATCCGATTGTTAATTTCAGACTCCCAGAGATTAATCGAGATGTGCACAAACTAATCCGGATACCCTAAGTTATCTAAAAAATAAAAAATAATAAGAAGACACAAAATTATTTACGTTATATTGATATTTTAGTTTTGTTTGTAATTCTAAGTTTTATAGTTTCAAAATTTTTAAGTTTTATTAGGCATCACTTTTACATTAATTATTAGTTTTTTTTTTTTTTTTTAACTTTTTCGAAATCCAATCTCTGCCTTCCTTAACAATGCAGTGGGAAGTTCATTCTGATAAAATTCGGACAGCCTGAAGTACAAAACTTATTTCTTCCGGGAAAGTGCGATAAGTTCATTCTAATAAAATTCGGACAGCCTGAAATACAAAACTTATTTCTTCCGGGAAAGTGCGATTTCCACTTTGCACGGTAACAAAGTGGTCAGTCCTGTTTCTTATTTATTTTTTTCTCTATATGAATTTTTTATTTTTTAAATAACATGCTTAAAAGTTTAAAAGAAATTTAAATTTTAGTAGAAAAAATCATATAAAATAAAATAATGTTTAAAAAAATAAATTCACGATTTAATTCTCAAATAGAGCATGAAAATTTTGTGTAATAATTTTTCAAGCAGTTAAAAGTTAAAAGATTAGAAAAAAATTGAGTTCTAATGTTGTAAGTAAATTTTTTACCGTAGAGGTTATAGTATTTAAATTAATGACCAAGATACAATTAAATTTTATTACTTTTATCAAAGAGTATTTGTTGTAATATTTATTAATTTAACTAAATTTATTTTAATTACATCTAGACCATTAATTTAAACATTATAACTCTTACGGTTAAAAATTAACTGTGAACCTACCCACAAAAAAAAAAAAAAAAAGTAAAGTGTTTGCAAACGGTCCTCGCTACTATAAAAGCCTTTTATTTTGTCAACGGATAAAGAGGAAAAAAAAAAAAAAAATTGGGAGAAGAAGAAGAAAAAACCCACCTTGTGAACTCCCGGTCCAGTCTAAAACCTGGTCGGCTCGGGGCCAAGTTGGAGCTATGGCAGCTTCATCATCTTCTCAACCTCCAATTCTCTCCTCTCTCCTGGTCAACACCGGTACAAAGCTTGGTTCTTTATCTTGTTGTCCCAGTCTTTGTGTTCCCTCCAGAATCCCCTATCGACGACGGCCATTGATTGTCGCATTCTCTTACAGTAATACTTCATTCTACAATTGTTCAAATTTACCAACTAACTTGATTCAAACCCTTGAATTATTGTTTGTTTTTATCTTAATCCTTGTTTGTGTGACGATATCAGAACAAAACAGTGGGCTTACGAGAGACCGGAAGAGAGAGTTACTCGAACAATATGGTCTTAACCCCGATGAGTTTCTATCAGAACCTTCTTCAAAGGTCTATCTAGATTTTTTTTTCACATATATCTCAATATATACGTATTTAGTATGTGTGCATTAGGGAATTTTACGTTGTTTTAAGATTTTGGGTTCTGAATTTATAGACAAAGAAGAGAAACGAACTGCGGAAAACTGGGAGAGGAAAGCAGGTCCCGCTGAAGGAACCTAAGCCGCCGAGGGAGACTCACAGGTTGCTTCAGGTGTGCATTTGCTTCAATTTATCTGTGTAGTTGATGAATGTGGATTTGTATACAAGCATAATCATTGCATTGTAATGTTCTAATTTGGGACTATTTTAGTAATTCACCAGAGATGGGTCCACGAATGTGGTATTTATTAATGGGTGGAACTGCAAGCATGTTTCACATATTGGCTGTGATGTGTGCTTGCCGGGTTTAAGAAATTATGACTTAACAAAAAGCAACATCAGAAACCAATGTCCTATTTAGGTAGTGCATTTAAGGTACTGGCAACTGTGTCCAAACTACATGCCCCCATATATAAAGTGTGATCAAAGTGCTTACCAAGGGTGAAAAAGAAATGAAAACAAATGTGGCCTAACTAGAAAAACCACATTTCAATGTCCATTAAAGGTTGTAATAGAAGGTTAGAACACAATAGCTAGGGCCTGCCATTTTTTCAAGTCCACACCAAACAAAAATTTTTTTTCTTATTGTCTGTCCTACTATATCAGTTTAAGTTTTTTCTTAAAAGAAGTAACATCGAGCTTCTTGGTTGTTTTAGGTGCTAGGAGGAAAGGCTCGAAGGAAGAAATTACTGTCTCCAAAGGGCATGGATGTGCGTCCTATGATGGAAGTTGTAAAAGGTGCAGCCTTTGATATCTTGCAGGTAAATGATAGGTATTTTATTCTCCAAATGATGTGTCCTAGTTCTGGAAACAAGATCATATTTCTGTTCTGATATTTTAATATATTTGTATGCAATTTGACCATTATGTGAATGCTAGTTTGATGCATAGAATGTCTGCTGACGTTATATTATTGTGTTCTCATCAAGGTGGCTAGTGGCTGTCCTACATCTTTAAGGCCTGGTCGCTGGTTAGACTTGTATAGTGGCACGGGATCTGTTGGTATTGAGGCTCTCAGTCGGGGATGTTACGAGGTACTATTATTAATTTAGCAAATGTTTGTCAATGGCATTGGTAATGATGGTTGTCTCTGTCTAATTTCATCCTTGGCTGGCTGGTAAATTACTGCAGAAATCATAGAGGAGGGAGTAGCTTCCTATGAGTTTGGTTTGATTTGATTTGATTGTTGGCATTGAGATTTTTGTTGAATTGTTTGCTTTTTAGTTTCTTCTGCTGTTCTGATTGCATGTTTTTCTTGACAGTTTGCACTGAGATTCCTACTGTTTATATTTGCAAACTTTCAGGTGCATTTTGTAGAGATGGATCCTTGGGTTGTTTCAGATGTTCTAAGGCCAAATTTAGAATGGACTGGTTTCCTTGATGTTTCAGTTATACATACAGTTCGTGTTGAAAGGTTCTTAGAACAGGCTGATCTGTTTGTAAGTAAGTGCTCTCTCTCTCTCTCTCTCTCTCTCTCTCTCTCTCTCTCTCTCTCTCTCTCTCTGCTTCTTATTACTGAGCACATGCACAGCTGATTTAATCATATCTTTGCTGATGTATGGTTGCCAGGAAGTACTGCCTTGGGGTGTTAGTTTAACTATTTTTCTTGATGTACATCGTTTAACTATTACCTTATGCGAACTGGCTGTTGAGACAAATATTGTCTACTATAAAAAATTGAAACCCTATTGCCTATCAGTATATTATCGGTTGAATTTGAAATTGACATTATAACAGATCTTTATAGTCTAGCTACTTGGAGAATAGATTAGACTTTGCGGACAATTTAGAGGGTTGATGTAATGACCAACATCCTTATAGTAAAATATTGTCTGCTTTGGAGTCGATTAGATAAAGTGCGAGAACTTCTTAGGGAGGTCACCCATCTTGATATTACTTATACCCAATTATGCTTAACCCATGGAATTCTGATGGAATTCAGTATTCCCACAATTTTAAAATGCGTTGTACTTTGTAGATATTAAATATTACATATATGATACACTTCAACCTGCCTAGGCAATGTAGGACAAGAGTTCTTCACCATTCATTAATGGTAATTGTTGGCCCATCACGTCTCCCTCTCTTGAGCACGCACCCCCGCGTGACCCCATGCTTCCGATGGGGTATTGGCTCTAATATCACTTGTAATGCTCTATATTTCCATAGTATATATCGGTTAGGTGTAGTGCAAATACTTTCTAAGGGGTCACCTATCTTGTACTACTCTCGCCTCAGCACACTTAATCCTGAATTTTCAATAATTTTAGTGCTCGCAGTTTTAAAATGCGTTGGAGATGATGAATGTTATATATATAACACTTCACCTAAGCTTGCCTAGGCAATGTAGGATGGGAGTACTTCACGCACCTCGGTGGTAGCTCACCTAACCTCTCGGCACAGTTGTTTTTTAGGTTTTATTTTCCTTTTTAAGGACTGTATCTCTTTGATGCCTTTTAATTACTTATAAAAAATCATACACTAAAATATTTAATTTTTTTTTTTTTTGGGTGTGTCTTAGACCTTAGCAAGTCCATGAAGTTTGTTCTTGGTTTCACTATGATCTGAAGTCTATAAATTATACCCTCCTTTTGGTATATGGAGTTGTTGCAAATTACTAGTTGTTTCCGTGTAGGTAAAAATGGGCCATTTGATTATATTAGTGTGACACCTCCTTATACTCAAGTGGATTATGCTGTATTGATGGATCAAGTTTCAAAATCTTCTCTAGTTCGAGAGGATACATTTATAGTATGTTGTGTTTTTTCCCTCCACCACTAAATTCATTTTATGTTCCTATTTTTTTCACTTAGATTTTCTTCCGCTAAATTCCTTTTTTTTTTTTTTTTTTTTTTTTTTGGTGCTAGGTAGTAGAGTATCCTTTAAGAACCGACATGCTGGACTCATGCGGATGCTTAGTAAAGGTACTTGCTGTTACCATTTGTTTGGTTGTGGTGTTTGCCATGATAAATAAAGATAATTGGTTTCTCTTCTGGCTGCTTTTTAATCTATAAACAGTTGTTAAATATAAAGGGCCAGATTAGGGCATCAGAGAACAACTGAAAATTGCATAGATTGAACTGATTCTTTGCATATGGATTGGTATTCAGCATCCTTCTTTGAACGTGAATTCAGTTGATGCGTTGTTTCTGGCAGTGGAAACCATTGCTATCATGAAAAGAAAAATAGTTGTGGTTTCTAATGTTACGCATTACTCAACTCTTTAGGTAGATCAAACTATTATTGAGTGCATAATATGTTTGTGTTTGTCTAATAACGTGAAAGCGCAGATAGCTGATCGCCGGTTTGGGCGGACACATTTAGCAATGTATGGACCCAAATGGGCACAGAAAAAGAGAAAGTCAGATAAATCAGTTTAGATTGTTGCTTAAAAGGTTTGGCTGGAAAAGGGAAGTGTAAAGTTTCTGGGGTTTTGTGGATGCTTTGGAATATCTTCGATGCTTTATTTGAAGTTGTAGTGTTAAGCATTGATGAAGCCATATTGGATTCAACAACTTTTCAGGGTAACATGCTGTTTGTGTGGTCATCATATGATTTATACTCTCTCTGGATTTGCTTGGGCATTAGCATCTTATTAAAGAAATATTTAATGTTTATATTTCAGGTCATTGTCTTGTTTTATACTTTCAACATTCCTTGGCTGTTTAATGAGCATGAAGATCGGTCCAACCTAAAGGACAGTCAGGCTGAGTTTGTTTAAAACGTAAGAAATTATGTCTTCTGTATCACGAGTGGATTTGTATTGCTTTGTAGGAGTTATTCAACATTGTTTATTAGATCTCACAGCTACTATGTACTTTTTGCTGATCCTAGCAAAGAGACGACTTGCCTTATTTTCAGTAACTTGGTACCATTTGGAAGTCCAAATTTTAGCAACTTGGTGCGTTTGGCACCCATGATCAACAGTCATGACTTTTCCCGCGGAATGTAATTGTTGTGCCATTCTAATCAGTAAAGCTTAACTTTCCCACGAGAAATGCACCCGTCACAGGTTCATTCTATATCCTTGAGCTCGGAACAAGGTTTAAAGATCCTTAACGACTTTTCTAACGCGCGGGATCTTGGGAGATTCAATGGATTGGAGGCTGAAACGAGAGACTGTTGGACTTCATCCAACCAATCTAGAGAGAGAGAATCATAAATGGGCAACTCTTGCCCTCCCTTTGGTATGATAAACCAAGGCCACTACATGCACTATGCATCAAATGCCTTGCGTTCCCGCCAAGTGTTCTCCTATAAATACACGACTCATCTCTCCGGAGAAAGGATGTTCATTCAGTCACTTAGTTTACCTCTCTCTTGTTCCAGATTGCTCTGGTTCCCATTCTACCGGACTCCAGCGATTCCGTCGTTGTTTCATACTCAGTACAATTCCTGGAAACTATCCCAATCCTCCCACAGTAAGAAGTAATTTTTTGTAACTTTTAGCAACTTTTGGCAATTTTTAATAATTTTTTGTAACTTTTAAGTTAAGAAATTACTGTAACTAAGTAGAAAAGTGGAAAAATTTGGTGTTTGCCAAGAAGCAAACTTGGGTAATTTTCCACTAAAAATTGGAATGCCAAACGGTGCCTACACACTTATGTGGCTATGTTCATTATTGGATTCCAAAATAAGCCTTGACTTGCAAGATTGTGAGTTCAATATACGGATAAATTATATCCCTTAAAGATGTCTTACATGGCCTTTTGAGTGGAGGGGTTCTGACATTCTATTGACTGTGTTGACGGTTTCTGTGATATAGATCAACACAAGGCTTGGGAAAGCAAGTTGGATCAATTAATCATTTTTCTAGAAACCAAGTCCAGTTTCATGGGCAATACTTGAATCATGAATGATGGTTAAAAGTTGAAAAGATAGAGATTGAAATGACAGAAGATAAATGGAGGGAAAATCGGTTAAGTTGATTTGGTCATGCATGACAGAGATTAATAGATATGTCCAAATAGTGGTAGTGTGAGGGGACAGGATATACTAAAAATAAGAACTGGAGAGGACATATTGAGGCCTCTTTTGATAGCTACAAAAAAATTCCCGCGGTCCCAGTCAAATTTTGTAGCAACAATGATTGACCAACTCTCTCTCTCTCTCTCTCTCTCTCTCTCTCCCCGCAAATCATTTCAAGCGTTTCACTGATAAGGAAACACAATCAATCCTTATGTGCCAAGCTAGAAAACAAGCCACCTAAACTATTTGCCTTGCCCTGCTCTCCCCTCTCCTTTCCTCTCATTTCATCTCTTTGCATCTAGTCTGAGATCTCTGAATGCATTATCCCCATCCCAGCAGCAACATGACTGTTTTCAACTCTCCATCATCCATATTATTGAAGGACCAGCCATTATTCTTTGGATAGGATATTTAGGTGAAAAGAAGTGGGGAAATATGGGTAACAGGAGCAGGGTCTTGAGGGCTTCACTGCTAGGAGCTGCCTTTGTCATGGGTTTAATCTGGTTCTTGTTCGCTGGAGTTCTAGCGAATCGAATGAACAAAACAACTACTGTGACAATGTACTCAACTGCAAAGGCTGAGCTCTTGAAGCTGCTAGGGACCAAGAAGCATACTGTTCACTGGGATTTGGATATCAATTATGTGAGCAAGAGAGTAGTTCCTAGTGGACCTGATCCTATCCATAACAGGTACATATTTCCATTCAAGCATAGACAGGAAAACATGCATGCATTATACTTGTAGTTGCACATCCCCTGTTTTTGTGAAGGTTACTGACTTGGGATGAGTTGAACCAAATTTTGTTCTTAAAACAGGTCTACAGAAGAAAATCTTTTGGTCATTTCCACGCTCTTATTGGTTTTCTATCTTACTTTCATCAATATGATCATTAGTCCATCAAATACATGCATATTTAATCCTCATGTAGATGTATCTGCTTCCCTTTTTCAAATTATAAAAAAAAAAAAAAAAGGAAGCATTATGAACTTCTATTTGCAATTCTCCAAAGCTCATGTGATTTATACTTTAATAAAGGTTTCTTTAATTTTAAAGATCAACCTTTCTCTTATTTTTATGACGATTAAATAAAGGCATTAGTGAAAGGCTGGAAGACTTTTTTATGGGGTAGGCAGTGTATATAGCTTTCCTTTTATATTCATAATGAAATATGCATTCATAATTAAGCTCTTTTCCTCAATAAACAGCTTTCTGCAAAACCGTTTGCAAGTTTTGGTCTATTGTGTTTTTGAAGTTGATGAACGTTCTTGTTATGGTTCATGACACAGTTAGGTTCTGCATGACACTCTGCACTCATATATTAAGGTTCCATTTGGTAATGTTTTTGTTTATTATTCTAAATTTTCAAAGTTTGGCAATAGAAATGTGTTTGGGAGATTTGTTTCTTTTTTTTTTTTTTAACCAATAAAACTGAAATTTTGTTTATAATTTAGGCTCGATATATAAACAAAAGAAACATATTTTCACTCTATTTGTTTTTTCTTTCACAAACAGTGTCAATTTGTCAATTTTTATTGCGTCATATTAAAAATGATTTATTCTATTTAAATATTTTATAAATTTAAATTATTTCTATAAAAATAATTATAATGACTTATTTTATTAAAATAATAATAAAAGCAATACTTTATGATTAGAATGAATTATTTACTAAATTAAAGTTATCTTTTAATTCACAATACCCTCATTATAATTTGCAATTAAGAATGAGGGTTGTTTCAGTTGCATGTTGCAGCTTATTCTATATTATAATTTAGTGGTTCCAAAAAATAATAAATAATAATTGCATAATAAAATAAAATATTTTATTAAAATTAAAAGTAATCACAGTTAAATTGATTTAATTTAATTTAATTAATTAAACTAAAGCATTTTAAATTGAATTTGTTAAAATAGTTAATTAAGATAAAATATATTTTCAAACATGTTTCTTGTTTGATTTTGGAGGGAAAAAACGAGAAATAGAAACAAACCAGAAAACAAAAACTGTCAAACATAAATAAAAAAAAATATATATATATATATAAATATTACCAAATAGATGAACCCTTCTATTATAGTTTGTTCTAATTCAATCTAATATTTGAATTGCTATGCTCAAGTCCCAAAAACAAGCTAGTTTATGCAGTTGATCCCTAAATAATGATGATTTGAACTCACTGTTTGATGGACTTTCAAAAATAAAACATCTACCGTGATAAGAAGTGTTGATGTCATGTCAAGGAGAATTGGATCATCATGTTCAAATATGGCACTCCTTGTGTGTGTGTGTGTAGTTTGACAGTAATATTTGTTTCCAGGAAAGTGGTGAAGCTTAGACAGCCACCCGGCCAAGTTTAAGTTTGAAAAAAGGCTGTGCTTGAGAACTTTGTGCAAAAGACAATTTGCCTGGAATTTGATGGATGGGAGTGACTGAGTGAGTGAGTTTAATTATTTAGGTTTGGTGTTTTTTGCATTTCTTGATGTTAGTAATGATACTCTTCTGGAACTTCTGGAGCAGAGTGTGCAGTTTGATAAGAATTTGATATTCAGAGTTCTTTGGGAATATGGCTGTATTTGGCTTCCTGAATTGCATTTTAGAGAAGCCAAGTTTTTAAAAATCATATGGAATGGATGGAATCAATTCACATTCGTGGAAGCTTCTCCTCTTCTCCTCTTTTGAGTACTATGTTTTTGGAGGTAAACAAGGATGTTTTCTTGTCCTTACTTACATTTCAAATATTGACAAAAGGGAGATTCATGTATTGGGGATATTTCTTTGAATGAGAGATTCATGTATTGGGGATATTTCTTTGAATGAAAAAAAAAAAAAAAATACATCGATGAGAAATTGCTTTCGGTCTTCTTTTTTCTGTTTATACTTTCTTTTATTATGAAGTTTGCTTTTGCTCCCCCCAAATAAAAGGCACTTTCATCAACTAAAGGTGCTCTCTTTTCAAAAAATTTATCCCACTGATTGTGCTATAATGATGTTTTATTTTATTTACTTTTCTTTTTTTTAGTGGAAAGAAAAGCATGATTTATTTTTATTATTTGCTAATGGAGTTGGGAGCGATTCAAATCCAAGACCTTTGACCTAGAGAAAAAGATTATTTTTACCAAGAAGAAGATTGTTTTTACCAAGTCTGTTTGGATAAGCTCAAATTCGGATATATCAATTTTTTGACATTTTTGTTATGAACTTGCTGCATTGATGCCAGAAATTAATCAGCTTAAGCTCTTTCACCATCTCAAAAATTTCAGCTGAAACACTGCATGAACTTCTTTGCTCACGAATTTGGATAGATGTTATGGAAAAGGGCAGATGCTCGAACCGTAAGCACGGTAAAACCAACCACCACTTGAAAGGTGAAAAACAAGGATGGACCACGAAGCAATTATCGAAGAATAATAAGATTTTTTTTAATGTTTTTGGAGTAACAAAAAGTTAATAAAACTTATAATCTCGTAATTTGTACAGTGAAAAAAAAAATTAGAGTTTTTTTTCTTTTTAATAAATTTTTAGAATTTTTTTGAGTGAAATTTGGTAGTCCAAAGGGAGCCACTCGAGTTGGATGAAGAGCAGATAGATGTCCTCCTGGGTCAATGTTGTACCATCAAGCTCCCCTCATATAGATATACTAGCAAATTGCCCGTGCTTGCACGTACTATCCCCTCATATAGATATATATACAGTTAAGAGATTTTCATACTTCTTCATCCATGAAGGCTTGCTCAAAGTTGATCAACTCTAAACAAACAACCACCAGCAATGGACCCGTCTCGGAGACTAGCAACAGATTAATTAACTTTGTTTCTAAATAACTGTCAAAAAGCACAATTATCACAAGGAGTCACCGTCGAAGAATGTCCGATGTTGAACATAAAAAAACAAAAAAACAAAAAACACACAAAAAAAAGACCATACCATTACATTTTGCATTATCGTGGGTTACCCTAATCTAGGATATTAAGGTCTTGGTATTCAAAATCCTTCCTCCGCAATCCTTTCTCCCCAGTAAACAAAAGAGCGGAAAAATCTTACACCACCACATTTTGTCATTTTAGTGAATTCTTTTTTTTTTTGGGGGGGGAGGGGGGGGGGACATTTCTGTATAATACCACTGCCAGAATACACTGTAGAAGTCTATAATGGAAGAGAACAGGCTTTATGCGTTTAAAAATGAACAATCAGCAAAACTTTCAGGGAGGATTCAATTCAATTATGGAAACAACCGTCGACAATAACAGCAGTTTGGTTTAACTATAAGGAATGCTGCCCCAATTACAGATTATTTTAGCTGTTCAAACTCCAGGTGGTTTGGGCAAATATGTCTAAACAACTTCAACGTCTAAAATGTTGGAATGCTGCAAGCAACCTCAGTGGTTAGTCTGCGGCTTCATACTACTTAGTTCCTTCAATCGATAGATGTTATGTATTTGATTCTCTTTTTCTTCTTCTTTAGTTTTCCCTCATACAAAGTTCGTACAACATTTGTCATCCAAGCAGAACAAATGAAGAAGTAAACTTTCCTCACACCAGAGCATTAAAACCATAAATGCCAAGACGAATATAAACACATTCTGACCACACATAATGAGAGATGTTCTTACAGAACCACTATGCTAACAACATGGAGGAAAACTTGTGCATGCAAAATCATTGCAAATGATGAAAACAGTGGATGACTACGTGATTAAGTAATGAAAGGACTATGAATTAAAGCACAAGGAAGGTATCACCAGAGATGAAACCAGATAAAAGTTTTAACAGATCTCCTACTTTACAAGAAGCTAAAGTCTGAATAGTTATTCTATAACACATCGAATGTATCAAGAAAACCAACTATAATGAGAGACAACAACAATTTATGTAGGGAGAATCTGTGGCCTACCATAAGATTCTGAAATTTTTCTACAAGAGGCAAACCATTTTCATGCTTCTCCCCTCTTTTCCTTCCAAACTATATTGGATTACCTGTATCTTGGATGGCAAAAAGTAGTGGAAATTCATCATATTGTTCTGAGAATCCTTGTTCTTCTGCAATGCTCTTCAATGATTCATACACTTGGAACATTGACCACCTGTCCTTGGGCCGGGAAACCACGCAATTACATGCGATTCTCAGAAACCGCACAATTTCTTCATCATGACCCTTTCCACTGAGACTCTTATCAATGGCATCTTTTATCCGACCAGAACTAGAAAGCTGATTTACCCAATCCACCAAATTACCTTTGAACCCCTCCTCAGTGTTGTTGACTTCAAGAGGCTTCTGCCCAGTAGCCAACTCCAAAAGCACCACCCCAAAACCATAAACATCCCCTTTCAAAGAGGCAACCATTGTACTCGAATACTCTGGAGCCACATAGCCAAATTCACCCAGATCTCCATTGACAAAACTAGTCTCATTCGAATCAGAAGATGCCATTAGCCTGGCCAACCCAAAATCCATTATCCTAGCATCAAAGTCCTCATCGAGCAGAATCACATTCGAGCATATGTTCTGCTGCAAGAAAGGAGGTTGGCAACCATGGTGAAGCCACGCAAGCCCCCTTGCAGCACCGAAACCAATCCTGAACCTAGTCGGCCAATCCAATACGCTTGCATTTCCATTCAACAGCGAATACAGAGTTCCATTTGACATGTGCTTATAAACCAAAAGCTTCTCTTCTTCCACCAGACAAAATCCCAACAAAGGCGTCAAATTCGGGTGCCTGAGCTGCCCCAATCTATTCACTTCCAACCTAAACTGTTTCTCACTTAGCTTGCAAGTGTTCAATCGCTTAATTGCAAGAGCAGATCCATCATTAAGAATAGCTTTGTAAGTAGTCCCTGTTCTAGTTGAAACTATAATGTTTTCAGAACTAAAATTGTTAGTCCCAGCCATTAAATCAGCCAACTTCACCTTCACAAGGGGTTTCTGAAACAACGAAACTTGAACTAGCTTGTGAGCTCTCAACCTCTCGATCCATCTATCGTCGTTGTCTCTCCCAATCCCATACCCTCCCTTTCTCCTCCGGGTGGACTTGGTGAAGCACCACCACCAGAGCCCGAACCCTAACAACAACGACGCCGCCGCACCGAACACGCCAGCGGCGATGATAATTGCAAGATTCTTCTTGCTCAGGCCACCACACTTGCCAAGCGGCTTTCCACAAAGCCCACTGTTCCCATCGAAATTGGATGAATCGTATGAACTGAGAGGCGGCGGAATTGCCCCGGAAAGACCATTGTTCGCAACGGAAAACTTCTTGAGCCGACCCAAGGTAGAGATTTCATACGGAATAGTCCCCGATAATTTATTATCTGAGAGTATCAGACTATTCAGAAACAAACACTTGGCGAGATCGACCGGGATCGAGCCGTTGAGATCGTTGTTGGACAAATCTAGGGTCACTAGATACGGCAGCCACTTGCAAATTTGTGTAGGGATCGAACCGTGGAGTCCGTTACCTGAAAGATCGAGAGTTTGTAGACTTTGACAGTACTGCAAGGATTCCGGGAAAACGCCGTCGAGGTTCATATCCCGGAGCTCGAGGCTGATCAGACGGTTCTCGCGCTCGTTCCAGCAGGAAACGCCTACGAACTTGCAGATGAACCCGACCGTCGTGTTGCTGAAGTTCCACAAGCTGAGCTTTCCGTCGGGATCGGCGAACGACCTCTTCACCCCCTGCAAGCACTTCACATCGTCCTCGCCGTTGGCTAAACACGCAACACACCACAGCAGCACAAGCGTAACAAGCAGAAAATCCATCAATCCTCTGAGCAAACCCATGATGGGTATGTCGAATTTCAGCCGTAAGTTGGGTTTCAGAGATTCGGCATGTATGAAGTCGTACCTGTATGCCAAACGCTCTGAATTGAGGGAGGCGAGCTTGGACTGGGGGGCAGAGACAGCATTGACTTTTGTTGTTTTGCGCTTTTGATTTGAATATTTTTATTATCCTTTACTTATGAACAGTGATAAAATTTGTAGCTTTTCTTGGTGGGGTTTGTTTGTACCCGCAAACACACGTTGAGGAATGAATTCAATTACGGGGGCTTCGGTGCTTTTTTCAACTGAACATTATTTAGGCTGTGGTTGGTAGTAAAATTTTTACTAAAAAAATATTAATTTTTGTTTATTAAATGTTTAATAAAATATTAAAATTTATTATTTTTTTTATTTTATTACAGTAATTTTTTAATTTAAAAATTATCAAAATTTGTTAAAAATTATTAAAAATTTAGTATTTTAAGTTATTAAAAATTGTCAAAAAATGTCAAAAATTTTATTAATCACTCAAAAGTTATGAAAAATTATTAAAAATTGTTAAAAATTATAATTTACTTTACCAAAGATACCAAAAATTATAACTTATAACTTTTGATTAAAAATTGTTAAAAATTGTGCTTCCAAACGTTTCTTTAACAGTCCTTTTCTACCAAGATTGGTTATGTTTGGATGCTGGAATAATAAATTAGAATTAATATGTTTAACTTGGAGTATTTGATTAATTAAAATTTGACCTAAAAATATAGTAAAAATACAAAAATTTAACACAAAAATGGTGCGTGGTAAAATTTAATTAGAAGAAAGTATAAAAAATTAATAAAAATTTATAGAATTTTATTTAATTTTGACCAACCTTAATTTTCATACTCATACTTATCTCACCGTATAAGTGGTGGTTGATTTGTACAAAAAAAGTAAATAAATAATTTAAAAGTAGCACTTAATAAATTTTAATTAAAAAATTAAAACAAATGAAATTTTTTAATTTCTTTTTAAAAAATCCAAACACCTTCAGAATTTGTATCCAACTTTTTGGGCCGAACTTATATTTCTCCGGGAGACGGCATTAGATTCCAGCTTGTCTCGCGTTTGTGGTGAAAAATAGTTTCCCATACCCAAAATAGGGAATTAATGCTCTATGATAGACAAATATATCTATCACCCTTCTCTGATTTATTATATTTTTTTCAAATTATTTTGTATTAAATTATATATTTTATTTCACTTCATATATCGAGAATCAAGTACTAAAATAAATAATTTTACATAAAAAAAAAAAATTTAATATTCTATCATATTCAATTTTAAAACATTATTTATCTTCCAATCAGATATAATAATTTCAAGGTATGATTGATTGCTTTATAACTACATTAAAAGTCATTTAAGGATTATAAGGGCATAAATTTTCTTATCAAATTTTGATAGAAAGTATATTATACAAGAGTAATTGTATTGTGTCCCTTCGGAGACAGCCCAGTGGGTGGAGCGGTGAGTGCGGAGACCAAAAATCACGAGTTCGAACCCCGCCAACACCTTCTTGGGTTGAGCCGGTCAGCTGAGGTTTGCCTAGACTGGTTTACCCTCCATGGTTCTTTGCCAGCTAGGGCCATGGGGCGAGTTTCACCCAGTGCAAATCTTCGGGTAGTGGTTACGGACTTCCTCGTACCAGAAGAGTAATTGTATTGTTCTCAGCAAATTTGCTTGTTTAATTAAGTGAATAGTGAATACTATTATAGATGGAGTAGCATGACTGAGAATGGCAAAAATAACCATTTCTGATGAGTATCTCTATTGTTGGTGCTGCTTAAAACTTTATATGGAGATGTATTTTCGTGGGAGTAAATATTTTATGTAATTTCTAAACAGATATAGGGACATAAACAAATATTGTAATCTACACTTTGCTCCATGCTCACTTATGTATTAATTATATTTTATATAGTATATGTTAATATATACCAACTGTTGGGTCAAAAATAATTAAAGCGCGTTAATGTTGGGCCGGCTACACATCTGGAATGACGTTGATGTTTGCCCATGTTTGGCCGAGCATGAAAGGAGCTCGGCGAAGCCCACCCCGACCACACTGAGCGGATCCAAATGCACGAAGCAATTGGAACGTGACCAATTCGATCAATGCCTGAACTCCTTGC
>JAVXUM010000002.1:1742898-1756686 GCA_035590655.1 Pouteria glomerata
TTCCTCTCTCTCTCTCTCTCTCTATATATATATATATATGTATATATTATTTTTCACAATGAGAAGATGAATTTCCTTTTTCTGTTAGCAACGCTGGCGAGACAGGATTATTACTCCCCACACTGGTCGAGATCTAAGTATGGAGCACAATGATATGGATGACGATAAAACAATGATGAAAATGCAGAAGGATCAAAGGAGGCGTGCTGAAAGGGAGAACGGAGAGAAGCGAAATCATGATCACAGTTACAGAGAACTTGAGAATGATAGCAATAGGAACTTCAATGTGCAACGCCTTCATGACAAAAAGAGATCTGTCCAGAAGGTTGAAGAATTTGGAGTAAATCCTGTTTTGGCCTGCTGTGATGATAAAGATGCCTTGAGAAGTGAGTTATGATGCCAGTTATTGGTTTTTATGATACCTTCAACAAATTTTTGTAGTTTATATTTTTACATTTTTTTCATTTTGCTTCTAGTTTTCTCGTCTCTTGCCGTAGAAAGGTAGCTTTTAAATCACATTTATATAATCTCTGTGCTAAATCTTTTTAAATGTTTCGGAATTGGAAGGTATTTATTACTGATTCCTTGTTTTGGATGAATTATTATGGTGGATATTAAAAATTGTAAAGCATAAGAAGCACTGAAATGGACACGCAATATGAATACAACTTGATAAAGATGCATTAATTTTAAAAAAATATCAGGACATTACACGACAAAGGTATGTTAAAGTATAAATATATTATTAATATACACACATGAAAAAAACTACTTATTAAACTTATATTAAAAATAAATAAATCTTTTATCTATAACTATTTTTAAAATTTTTATTTACAATAGATTAGAGATTTTAGGTCTTAAAATTTTTGAATTTTAAAAATATAAGGAATAAGGAATTATTAAATATAAATTCATATTGCTTTTATCTTCTCATTCAATTGCCACTTTTTTCTCCAGACTACAATGATTTATTGTCCTCTCTTCTTAGTGTAATGCTGATGGAGAAATTCAGTGCACTATTTCACGATCATGATTTAATTTTTTCACGAAGCTACACAGATACAATATTGCAAATACCTTCCTGAGTTTTTTTCCTGGTTGCTACAGATGACTACTAGCATACGCTACACTCAACCTCTATCTCTTTCCCTTCTCCTGAACTTTGACCTCCTTATGTCGCTTGCTATTATATCTTCCCATTATGTATATGCTTCATTTCGTCTTAACTATTTCGATGTTCATTATTCAATATCATTCCAGATATGTACAAACGGGAGTTCCTTTTCTGTGAGAAAGTGAAGGAGAGGTTGCGTGGTTCAGATTATCAAGCATTCTTGAAGTGTCTTCATATTTACAGCACAGAGATAATCTCAAGAAAGGAATTGCAAAATTTGGTAGGGGACTTCATCCAAGCTATCTGTTGTGGAGGCAATTGTATTCTTTTGCATCTGTTGAAAACTAATTGGTCCATTTAAAAACAATAAGTTGGGTCAACAACTCTTACTGAATTTAGCTTTCTTGATGTCATGGGATGTTTGTGCAAAGCCATCTTGTCTAGCATTGACAAGTTTGCTGGATGATTGTTGGCACTGGGTTGATCTACTCATATGTCTCGAAAAGGTTAACCAGGCTTCTGTCCAATTTCCTGGAAGCCAGAACTTGGACTAAGTTCCTATGATCCCTTGAAAACAACCTGTATCATTAAAATTGCTCTTTTAGAAGTTGTTTGGAGAACCGATTTACTGATTTTAGGACTTCCGAGGTATAAAGGTACTTTGGAATTTAATATTGGAGGGTACCATGGGCTTTGTTTGCCGCCCCTGCATCGTCCAATGCCTCCTCCTTAAGACTTGTCTGACAATAGCTTTTCCTTTTTTACCTTATAATAGATTTTGAAAGTAATTATAATATTTTTTAGTTGGTGGATGTCAGTTATTTTTAAACTTTGTTTATTTCAGGTTGGTGATTTAATTGGAAAATATGAAGACCTTATGGAAGGGTTCAATGAGTTTTTGGAGCATTGTGAGAATATTGGTAAGTTGTGAATATTTATTGTTAATTAATTTGCTTGATCTGGATGTATTAAGGTTGTTTCTGATAAATACCTCTTTTGCAGATGGATTCCTTGCTGGTGTTAAGAATAGAAGTATGTAACACTACCTTTCCTTTGTAGCATAAACATGGCTTTTTGTCCAGTTGCTCAATAAATGTGCCTTTCTGGATTGCAAGAATTATTCTATAATTGGTAGCTGTGAATGGAGTAGATTTGTTTTTCTTTTGATTGCACAGTTTAAGCAAATTGAACAAAATGTTGAATAATTGGTAATTTTGCATTTGTTCCCCCCAAAAAAAAAAAAAAAACAAAGAAACTGACACAGCTTTTCTGCTAATAGCAGAATCTTTGTGGAGTGAGAAGCATGAAATTGATGGAGCAAAAGAAAAGGACAGATATAAGGAGAAGTATATGGGAAAATCCATTCAAGAACTTGACCTTTCTAACTGTCAATGTTGTACGCCCAGCTATCGACTTCTTCCTGATGATGTATGATTGTTATATATGTATATATATTATTTAATATATATTTTCTTCTGCTTTTGTTTGTTTAGATATCAATATTTTGGTTTTATTGCGGATTTCTGCTCAACACTGTGCAGTATCCGATAACTTCAGCGAGTCAGAGATCAGAGCTTGGTAATCAAGTGTTGAATGATCATTGGGTATCTGTAACTTCGGGCAGCGAGGACTACTCATTTAAACACATGCGCAGAAATCAGTATGAAGAAAGCCTGTTTAGATGTGAGGATGATAGGTAGAAAATCTTTCTGATATTTCTTTGGGGAAAATTCACCTACCTGCACTGAGATTTTATTTTATTTCTTATTTTTGTTTCTGTAGAAGACATAATTTCCCATCTTAGATTTGACAAGGTTTTGTTGGATTGACTTGTTTGATGATAGAACTTGATTACTTCAATTTTGCCCTAATTTCTTAAGTTATGGCGAACTTGTTATTTGACGCTTTCAGGTTTGAGCTGGACATGTTGTTGGAGTCTGTAAGCTCAACTGCCAAGCGAGTGGAGGAGTTGTTGGACTGCCTTAATGATAATACAATCAGTCTGGAGAGTGTAATTCGTATTGAAGACCATTTTACAGGTTTATAGTCATGTATTGTGTTATCTCAGGGCATATGCTCAAACACCGCTATTACACCTCATTTGTTTTATTTCTTTCTGTAAAAAAAATACAGTAATCATTTATTTATTTTTGCTTTTGTTGGTTTTCTCTCATTTCATGTAGCTCTCAATTCAAGGTGCATCGAACGTCTGTATGGTGATCATGGCCTAGATGTGATGGACATGCTAAGTAAGAACCCATCTGTTGCATTGCCTGTTATATTAACACGGCTGAAGCAGAAACAAGAGGAGTGGACGAAGTGCCGTTCTGAGTTTAACAAAGTTTGGGCTGAAATATATGCTAAAAACCACTACAAATCTCTTGATCATCGTAGCTTCTATTTCAAGCAACAGGATTCAAAGTACCTGAGCACAAAATGTAAGTTGATGTTTCATAGTAAGATGGTAATAGTTACCAAAGTTAGATGATTTTGATGCTTTTTCCTTTTCAATGGTAGTTTTACCATGTCTCGTTTTAAGATTTCAAGGATGAAGCCACACATCGTGAATGGAAGGAGATAGGTATGAATGGTGCCTGTAGTTATGACAAGTTTTCAATTTTTTGAAAGGCTTAAGATGCCTATATTAACTGATCCAGTTTTTCTAATGAAAAAATAGTTGTAGTGACTTAAACTTGCCAAAATTGATTAATTTTGCTCACGGACTCCGGATCACTGAATCAATGCCGCGGTCAGTCAGCCCTTTCCTTGGTACCTACAAACTGCTGGCCAGGTGGGGTGGCTGAAATGCCTTTCCGAAGATCAAGTTACTATTTTTTATTGTAATCCCAGAATCATCCTCCTCCCCAAATACTCTCACCTTTTTCATACTTCATTTGGATTGCCTTCCTCTTATTTATAGTCTTATCTCTGTCTTTTCTTATTCCTCACCCTTCCTTCTTTGGTCTTGTGAGTCATGGGATCATGTGCCAGTACCACTAGTTGTGGCTTCATGGTTAGAATGTCCATTAACCAGGGCAAAAGGTCTCCCTAGTATACATACACGTCTCTCACTTGAGTGGGCATGTGTTGGCATGCCACAACTAGATCCAATCACACTTGCAGAACTCCAGCAGAATACACGTACATTGGTCGGTCGAAGGTCATGCTCCTGAACGCCCAAGGGACATGCAGACTGGTCATCCATAATATCCTGGGCTGGCCATCCAGTTTGGACAAACCAGATTTAGCATTTATTATTAACCATTTGGGCCCTCCAATAATAATTGTAACTGATCCAGTTTGTTGCTGGGAGATGATTTGAATTAGTTTCCTTCATTCTTACAAATAGGTTCTTTTATTCTTTCTTACATTATAATGTTATCGAAAAATGATAGCTAGGAGTCCAACCATTTTGTTCATTAAGCATGTCTCATATTTGCTCCAACATTTTTAGGTGTCAGGGCCTTTCTGTTTTACGGTCTGGTGCCTTGTGATTAATGCAACTTTCAGTTTTGCGTTTAGTAAAATGTGTTAAAAGTTAAACCTTAGGCAGACTGCCTAGAAGAGGCATTAGTCTATTTGAACCCCCCTCCCCCTGGTTGGGGGGGGGGGGGGCGTTTTCGTGTTTTTTTGCATTCCACTTTTAAGCTAGTGACTTTTAATGAATTTATTTCTTTCCCTGGGTTTCCTTTTTTAATGGGGTAGGTGCATTATTCAAGTCTTGGGTAAGAAGTGAGCTTGGTGTCTTGCTTACTAAATGATAACACAGTGAATCCGGATGAGCACTGGACGATCCAAACTAAATCCGGGTATCTGTCTGGACATCAGTGTGATGCTTGCCAAAGAGCCTCCGATGCTTAGGTTAGTAAGAGAGTTGAGAAAATATTTTGGCAGAGTAACAGTAAGGTAAGAAGTTGTCTGTACTTGGGTACCAGAGGTGGAGATATTTATAGATACATGCTGGGCGTGCATGGACATTATGCATGGGAATAGTACTGGATCAGGCTGTGCCATGTGTATTCACTAATCCCCAAGCTGATATCACTCAATTAGTTATCAAAACCATTAGTGGGTAGGCAGCACCCTTATAGGCGAATATCACGGAATGTGTTAGGGGTGGTTATATGTGTGACAATGATGTAACTACTTTTATCTTATTTGAAAGGACCGACCAGATCTCCCGACCGTATGATCGGTCGGTTGGGTCGAGTCAATGCACATCGGTCGGGTATGGGTGTTCGGTCGGGTGCATCCTATCAGATGCGCTTGATTTATTCGGTTACAGAAAGTGGCCGAGAGGAATCCAATATCTATTTCGGGTGTAACTGGTCGATCGATCAAGTCAGGTCGGTCGGGTGCACCCTATCAGATGCCCCTGATTCCCTCGGTCTCCGAAGAAGGGTGAGAGAAATCATCAGTTTAGTTCATTATGCGGTCGAGCAGTCAGATGCCTCTCGCACGTTCGGTTGACTGAGTAGACGAAGGGAATGTATTAAATGAGAATTGAAGGAGTAAAGCAATTGAAAAGGTGAGCGCGTAGACATATATATATATATATTTACGTGAAGCACATGCATTTAATGTGGTGCGGCGTGACAGGTGGGGGTTATGATGAAAATATGCGGCTGTTTCACCTCCCTGCCACATGTTGCAATAACGTTGGGTAACAGGCAAATGATGGTAATACCAATCAATGTGAGCCGTTAGATGGGCTTTCGTGGCACGCTATCAAAGCGTTAATTTCAAAAATACTTTTAGAAAAAAACAGATAAGGGTTTTGGAAAAAACCGTTGGGTTGCTGAAAAACTTCCATTGCCTATACCTTCATAGTCTTTGAAGTGTTTGCGTCACCTTCCTTGCTTCCAGAGTTCCTGTTACATTGTCGTCTTTCCGGTAAGGGTCTTATGTTCATCGATCCTTACTCTGCTACATCGTCGTCTTGCCGCTTTATGGGCATGGGCCTCGTGGGCCTTTGGTTACATGAGCCATGTTTATTCTGCTCGACCACGTGAGCCAAGCAGGATCTTTGTGCTAATCGGCTGTGTGAGCCAATGTCTTTGCGTAGCTTCGTGGACTTTGTTGTTATTATCGCTCGGTTACGCGAATCGAGTAAGTAGAGCTCCCCTTTTAGGTTGCTGGCATCATGGGCCATTTCCATCTCGCTTGGCCTCGTGAGTTGAACAAGTTTTTTACATTGACCAGCCTCGTAAACTGGCCAGGATTGTTCGCTACTTAGGCGTAGGCCTCGTGAGCCTTTTGGCCACGTGATCCATCTTCGTTTTGATTGGCCATGTGAGTCGAACGGAGTTTTTACAACAACTAGCGTTGCGAAATGGAGTAGATAACTACTTGTCTTCGGATTCTCTAAATGGAAAAATTTTAAGTCCTGCTCAAATGACGAATATCATTAACAATGAATGAAAAATTTACAACAACAGAATTACAATTTTAAAAATTGAAATCTTAAATATAGTATCGCTTGAGATGATTTGTGCCATGGATGCGGTAGCTCTTTGCCTCTGAGTGCCTTCAGTACGTAAGTTCCTCTTCTTGTGTAGCCAAGCACTTCGTAGGGTCTTTCCCAGTTCGGCCTCAGCTTTCCTTCTTACGGATTCCTTATAGACTGGTTGACTCGTTTCAGTACCAGCTCTCCAATAGCGAATTCCCTCGGGTGAGCCCTTGAGTTGTGATATTGACGCATTCTTTGCTAGTAGGATGCTATTCGGATTGCAACTTGTAGCCTCTTCTCTTCCAGCAAATCAATCTATTCGTTCATTAATTCATCGTTCTGCTCGGGATTGAAGTTCAGCCTTCGGAGACTGAGAAGTCCGATCTTCATAGGGATTATTGCTTCGGCTCCATAAGTGAGAGAGAAGGGGGTTTGCCCAGTTGGAGTTCGCTCTGTTGTTTTGTAGGCCTAAAGAATAGTGGGAAGCTCGTCAGCTTAGAGTTCTTAGGCCTTGTCCGGCTTTGTTTTGATAATCTTGAGGAGGGATTTGTTGGTGATTTCGATCTGACTGTTAGCTTGGGGATGCTCGGGGGATGAATAATGGTGACTAATTTTCAATTCTTTACACAGCTCGTTGAGCTACCTCCCCTTAAATTGCTTTCCATTATCCGTAATGACCATCTTGGGGATATCAAACCGACATACAATGTTCTACTATAAAAACTTTTTCATATTTTGTTCTGTTATGCTCGGGAGTGCTTCAGCTTCTGTCAACTTTATAAAATAATCAATGACTACCATCGCAAACTTCCTCTATTCTTTCCCTAGTGGAAGTGGCCCTAAGATATCGATACCCCATTATGCAAATGGCCAAGGATTTCGGATAGGCGTTAACTCCTGAGTCGATTGCCTCGGGATATTGAAAAATCTTTGACACTTATTATATTTTTTAACAAATTCCCGTGTGTCCACCTCCAGGGTAGGCTGCTCTCAGAACTTTGCTAGCTAGTGCTCTGCTTCCCAAATGGTTATCACATACCCTTTCATGGATTTCCCTTATTACATAGTTAGCTTCTCGTTCGTTCAGGCAACGTAATAATGGAGAGTTGTTCCCTCTTTTGTAAAGAATTTCATCAATGATTAGGTACCTGCTTGCTCTGCACTGAATCTTCCGGGCTTCGTTTTTATCTTCTGACAGAGTGCCGTTCTCCAAAAAGCTCTAATTATAACAGCCCGGGACCACCACCGCTAATACGATATTGTCCGCTTCCGGGATCCACGCTCACGTGGACGGCACACAGCACTCGGGCGCCGCAGTCACCCGACCTGTCACGGTTTTGTTCTTGGCGAGGGCTACCCCAGTGCCCCCCAAAAGGCGTCGCACTAGGGAGAGGTTTCCCCACCCTTATAAGGCGTGGTTCATTCTCCTCCCCAACCGATGTGGGATCTCACAATCCACCCCCATTGGAGGCCCAACGTCCCCGCTGGCACACTGATCCGGCACCGGCTCTGATACCACTGTGACTGTCCGGGACTACCATCGCTAATACGATATTGTCCGTTTTCGGGATCCACGCTCAAGTGGACCGCACACAGCACCCGAGCGCCGCAGCCATCCGACCCGTCACGGTTTTGTTCTTAGCGAGGGATCCCACATCGGTTGGGAGGGAGAATGAAGCCTGTCTAATAAGTAGGGTGTGAAAACTTTCCCACTGAGGAGGCCTTTTGGGGGGCACTGGGGTAGCCCTCATCAAGAACAACCGTGAGGCTGTGCCGGGAAGAGACCCGATGGGTCAAAGCGGATAATATCTTCAGGCGGCAGTGGTCCCGGGCTGTTACACTAATCGGTTTGGCCCATTTGGCATCATCCTCTACTTGGTTCATCTCCGTGATCCGGATGCTCGGAGAATCAAGTATCTTGATCGGCACATCTGAACTCTCCTCCCCCGAGGATGCAATTCACGCTAAACGATCAGCCTCCTTATTCTGAATCTTCGGGACCCTTTGAAGTTGGAACTTGGAGAATCTTTTGGACAAGCTTATTGCCCTTTCGCAATATTCAGCCATGTGTTCTCCTCTGGCTTCATACTCCCCTTGCATTTGTTCAACCACTAACTGAGAATCACTTTGCACCTTTATCTGCTCTGCCTTCATTCTTTGAGCCATCCGGGGACCAGCTAAGAGAGCTTCATACTCAGCTACGTTGTTTGTGGCGGGGAGCTGGAATTGGAGAGCATATTTAAACTTGTGGTCCTCAGGAGAAATTAGAACGATACTAGCATAGCTTGAAGTAGTGGTTGACGAACCATTTACATTCAAAATCCAAAGTTGATCAAGGTCTTCTTCTGGGTCTAGGTCGTTTGGGTGGGTCATAAACTCTGCAATGAAGTTCGCTATAGCTTGTCTCTTTATTGCTACCCTCAGTTGATGTTGGATGTCGAATTGGCTTAGCTTGACCGACCACTTCATTGACCGTCCAGAGGTTTTTGGCTTATGGAGTATGTTCTTTAGAGGCTGGTCTATGAGTACCACAATCGTATGAGCTTAGAAGTAGGCTCTCAGCCGTCGAGCCACAATTACAAGAGCAAAAGCTAGCAGCTTTAGTTTCGGATATCTTTTTGCTGCCTCCCGTAGGGTCTTGCTCGTGTAATAGACTGGTTTCCGGATTCCGTTTTCCTCTCTTACCAAAGTAGAACTCATAGTCGAGTTTGAAACGGTGAGGTATGGGAATAGCTCTGCTCCTGGCGTGGTGCGATCGAGCAATGGCACTGACCCAAGATTGTTTTAACTGCTTAAAGGCCTCATCACATTCTGGTGTCCATTCGAATGCCTTCCTGAGCACCTTGAAGAAAGGATGACATTTGTTGGTTGATCGAGATATAAATTTGTTTAGAGCTGCCACTTTTTCTGTCAATTTCTGAACTTCTTTCGTTGCGTGTGGGGTTGCATTTCTATAATTGCTCGAACTTTCTCTGGACTCGCCTCAATCCCTCGGTTGAAGACCATGAAATCGAGGAATTTACCTGATGCAACCCCAAACGCACATTTGGCTAGATTCAGCTTCATACCATACATCCTCAAGGTGTCAAAAGTATCCTTCAGATCAGCCGCATGGGACTTAGCCTTTCTGCTCTTTACCAGCATATCATCTACGTATACCTCGCCATTCCTCCCAATTTGGCCTTCAAACATTCTGTTCATCAGCCTTTGGTACGTCGCTCTCGCGTTCTTCAGTCAGTATCGCCCCTGGTCGGTGATAAAGGCCGTGTGCTCCTGATCTCGCTTGGCCATCTTTATTTGGTTGTATCCAGAGAATGCATCCATGAAAGATAACATCTCATGGCCGGCCGTAGAATCAACCAATAGGTCGATGGATGGCAGGGGAAAGCTGTCATTTGGACACGCCTTATTTAAATCGGTGACATCCTCGCACATCTGCACTTGCTGTTTGACTTCTTGACCATAACCACATTAGACAGCCAAGTAGGATAATGGACCTCTCGGATAAATTTTGCCTTTATTAGCTTGTCAACTTCTTTAGCAATGGCTTCATTTTGTTCGGGGTAGAAGACCCTCTTCTTTTGCTTTATTGGCCGCGCTATTGGAAAAATATTGAGGCGATGGGCGATCATGCTCGTACTTATTTTTGGCATATCTTCGTGGGATCAGGCGAAGACATCCAAGTTATTCAACAAAAAAATCTTTTATTTTCTTTTTCAAAGGCTTAGGCGTTTCCAACCCCACCTTGATTGTCTTTCCCTGATTAGGGGAGCCTACTTCGAGAGCTTCCATCTCCTCTTCTAGTCCTCGCGCTTCATTTCTTCTTCATCCCGTAGCTCCAGTCCGTCAATTAATAGGGTTTCTTTGGGCATCTTCTCTTTCAAAGAGGACATGTAGCATTCTTGAGCCATTTCTGGTCTCCCTTGACACATCCCACTCCATCTTTGGTCGAAAATTTGACTCGGAGATGATATGTGGACGTGAGCTCGGAATTGGTTAAGGGTCGTCCTCCCTAAAATTACGTTGTATGTCGAAGGGCAATCCTCTACCAAGAAGGTAACCATCTTCGTGGCCTGATGTGGTTTGTCTCTAAGCGTTATTGGCAGGGTAATTAAACCGAGCGGGGTGACCTGATCACCGGTGAAGCCAACAAGTGGGGAGGTCACTGGTCGTAGCTTTTCCCGACTGATCTTCATCTTCTCGAATGCTCCCAATGTAGAATATCTGCTGAACTTCCGCTGCCGACCAATATCCTCCATGTTTTGAAGTTGGCGATGATGGCTGAGATAACTAGGGGGTCATCGTGAGACTGACATATCTTATTCGCTTCCTCATCCGTTGATCTCCCCGATAGGTTGTTGATCGTCCCTAGCTCGGCCGAGGCTTCTTCTGTCCGGGCTCCTTCTTCTCGGACTGCGGCGCTCGGGATTTCTACAGTTAGGCCGTTGGTTTTCTCCACCAGCGATGAATTGAGCTAGGCTCCCTTGACGAATTAGCCCCTCAACTTGTCGCTTGAGATCATAACAATTATCCGTGTCATGACCATAGTCCCGATGAAACCGACTGTGCTTCGCTCATGACCGCTTTTCTGTTGGGGTCCTGAGTGGTTTTGGCCACTTCAAGTTGAGGTTCTTAATTTCAAAGAACACGTTTTCCAGTCGCGTGTTAAGTGGCGTGAACTCTCGCCTATCATCAAATCTCCTCGGCCGTCGGTCAAGCCGGTTATCATATCTTTTATTCTTGAAGTCTCTGTTATCCCAAGCATTATCCGGGCCACTTTGCCTTTTTTTGTCGGGTTTGGAGATCCCAGCTCCATCAGCATCTTTCTTTGCCTTCATAGCATTCTGCACACATTGATATATTTTTGAGCCCGGAACATGAGTTCAGCAAGGTCAGATGGTAGTTTTTTTTACCAAGGATGCCATAAACCTGGGTGACTTGAGCTCGCTCGTGAAGGCAATGAGGATCACCTTCTCATCAGCTTCGTCAACTTCTAAAACTCCTTGTTGAATCGTCCCATGCAATCTCTCAGGGCTTCATTTTTTCCCTGTCTGATGGTGAAGAGATGAGTGGCGGGTCTCCTCTGTCTTTGACCTCCAATAAAATGATTCACAAAAAGCTTGCTGAGTTTAGAAAAGTTGGCAATTGTGCTTTGCTTAATCTTAGAGAACCATATAGGGGCAGTTCCCTTGAGTGTCGCCGGAAAAACTCGACACATGATTTCGTCCAAGTAAGCGTGGATGAGCATCAACGTCTTGTATGTCTCTAAATGATCCAATGGATTTTGCGACCCATTGAATGAATCCAAGGTTGGCATCTTGAACTTTAGTGGAAGGGAACAGGTCATCACGGCTGAGGTGAAGGGGGAATCAGTATTGCCTCGAACACCCTCCATTGCATTCGGTGCCTTGAAAGCTGTTGACACCCTTTCCATTTGGGCTTGCATTACCCTAAACTGTTCCTCCCGTGGGTTAGCTGAAGCATCCTTCACACTGGTGGCTTCAACCCGTGACACCTCTAGGTGATCACCAGGGGGGAACAACAGCTCCCACGGTTCGTTCCCTTCTTCTAGACTCTTTAAGGACGTCATTTTCTCCAATAATGCCAGCCCCTTGCGCCGGTAGGGCTTAAGCATATCTAACCTTGGCCCCGGTTGGGGCCTCATTTTTTCACCATTATGTTCGGCAGCACCACTGTTATTTTGCGCCATTTACTGGCGAAACAGCTGGAGGTGGAATCGTAGCAACAGCAGCAGGTGAGCATTCACCCGCTACAATAATGTCTGATTTTGGGCCATCAACGTTTGCATGACAACCATCATTTCTTGTATCTGCCGCTCCATTGCATTGATCCTCTCGTCATTCTGGTTCTCTATCTCCACTGTTGGTTGAGATCGTGGCTGAGTATTAATGCTGGATCTAGTTTGGACCATAAAATCGGTGAGAAAACTTCGAGTTTCCACAGATGGCGCCAACTAATAACATAGTGAATTTGGATGAGCACTGGACGATTCAAACTGAATCTGGGTATCTGTCTCGACACCGGAGTTGTGCTTGCCAAAGAGTTTCCGATGTTTAAGTTAGCAAGAGAGTTGAGAAAATATTTTGGCAGAGTAGTAAGAAGTTGTTTGTACCTGGGTACCGGAAGTGGAGATATTTATAGATACATGCTAGTCTGCATGGACATTGTGCATGGGAATAGTATTGGATCAAGCTTCTTGCTCAATCAGGCTATGCCACGTGTATTCACTAATTCACAGACTGATATCACTCGATTAGTTATCAAAATCGTTAGTGGGCAAGCAGCACCCTTATAGGCAAATATCACGAAATATGTTAGGGGTGGTTATATATGTGACCATGACGTAAGTACTTTTGTCTTATTTGAAAGGACCGACCAGATCTTTTGACCGTATGATCGGTCGGTTGGGTCAAGTCAATGCACATCGGTCGGATATGGGTGTTCGGTCGGGCGCATTATATCACTAGAGGAAAAGAAAAAAGTCCATTCCTTTTTGGTTCCCATGAAGATGCATCGCTGATTCCTCATAAAGTATTGTAGATAGAAAACTTCAAAGAATATTTTCATTAGTTCCGTGCTATGAGCCTATACTAAAAGGTCATTTGTTTTACATGAAACCATGATGATTTTATGAGGTTAAACAATTTACTTTATGGGTTAACAAAGCAGTCTGCGTTTCATGGTTTTTGGTCTGGTTAGACTGGTCTGATACATTATTCTTTTATAATTCCGAAGGTACAATGTTCTTTCCTAATTTTAATATTTAGGCCTTTGTTACCAAAAATGTCGTAGGCTGTTTCTGGAATTATGGATTGACTTTCACTATATCAAGGTAAAAAGCATGGTTAAGTTATATATATTTGCCCTTGATACATAACCACGATTCCTGCACAGTCAACACTGATTCTACTGTATTTCTGTTAACTACCATAAGTCTGAATACTGCAGCATTGCCAACCTCATTGACAATTACTGTCACTGGCAAGTCTATTATTACTACGATGATCATCATTATCAGCTGGCATCACTTCTGCCAGCATTCTTGCCACCATATCACTACTTGTTGCATTTTTTTCCGTGCCATTGTAACTTCCAATGCTATTTAGCTACCACCCAGATTTTGCACATTATTTGTATTTTATTTTATTATTATTATTTTTTCTTTGGGGGGGGGGGGGGAGGGGTGTAACTTTCAATTTAA
>JAVXUM010000002.1:1768503-1780123 GCA_035590655.1 Pouteria glomerata
TTAATTTATCTGAGACTTTTAAACTCCTAAATAACTTAAAACACAACTTAACATGATTACATAATATCTTTGACCATAGTGTTGACAATTTACAATTTTATCCTTAACAAATATAATAAATAAATGGTACAAAGTTGTTATTGATAAATATATATAAAAATAAGATCAATTACATAGAAGAAAAAGACGACAAAGTAAAAGAAATAGATATTTCATTTGAAAATATGGATAAGGTTGCAACATAATTCAATATGAAAAAGATATAAAGATTTTATTGTGAGTTTTATTTTTTCTAAAATAATATTTTTATTTTTCATTGTTAGCTTTTGTTTGAATATATAAAAAAACAAATATACGCGTGTGAATTTTTCTAGTTTACTTAGATAAGCATATATATATATATATAGACATATATAAACTAGAACTAGTATGTTTGTTTCTCTTTCGTTTTTCCTTTCATTTCTGAAGTTTTCTCCTTTGACCGTAAAGCAACAGATAATGGAGCACTAAAAGTCACTGCAACAGAACTTTCGAGGTTAAACATTCCTTTCAACAGATATAATGGAGCACTAAAAGTCACTGCAACAGAACTTTAGGGGTTAAACATTCCTTTTAGAAGGGGAATATTGTAACTGAAGCATGAAAATGCAGTGGATTTATATGAAACAACTATTTCATAACTCAGTGGTCGCTGACCATTTTACCCTTCCCCTCAAAATAGGACAGAAAACATGCCATCCATCAACAGTTTCTTTACCCACCCCAAATGTAGTACCCTTCTAACAATGTTACTTCATTAGCACAGGTATGAGCGATAAATAGTAAATGTAACCTTCCAATGATGCATGAAGGTTCAAACTGGCCCACTAATAGTGCTAACCTCAAACAAGTTCAATAAGGTATCATTGATTTTACTTGACGGCCCCAGGACAGAAGTGGGGGAGAAGACTTGAGCAGCGCAGATGGGGAAGAGAGGGAGGGGGGTGTGTTAAGAGTGGCTAAATATTATAGAAACAAATGGATGCTGGGTACTCTGGCCAGGGCATCAAGAAAGTGCATTCAACATGATGCTAGTAAAAAAGCAAGGAGCAGAGAGTTCCATTTCACTGTTGAACGCGTCCAAAGTTAGAAATAGAGGTGTTCGTCAGGATCCTTGTTGGATTTGTTTGTTGCCATCAACTTTCACATGCCCTGACTTCCAAGCAGCAACATAATGAGCAAAAAGATCACTTGCATTGAAGAAGAAAAAGAAGAAGAAGTAGAAAAGAAAATCCTATCTCAAGGTAGTAGATTGAAGAAGAAGAAGAAGAAGAAGAAGATGATGAAGAAGAAGATTTAGAGTAAATACAAGATGAACCCTCTGTCTACGATTCTAATGCAGGCAAAACACAACGGGGTGAAGGAGCAAATAGTTGCAAGTGTGGCCATTGTCCAATTCACTGTATCAGATTTGGACCTGGGCTGTTCACAAACGGACTGTGTCCTTTATAGTTCAAAAATGCGTCTAAGCAAGCACAAGCTTTATGAAATAAATTTAAGAAAATAAGCGGCAATGCAAGCATCGAAAAGCAAAAGACAAGGTTTACTAAAGTCCCATCCCTTTCACTTAAAAATTTAATAATTAATAATCATGTTAACCCATACAAACAAATGTATCCCAAAGCAAAAACATAATGAAGGCAGTAACAAAACTAGCAAACTAGTTCTTAATACTGCCAAAAGACAGGAGTGATACTAGAAAGATGAAAACAAAAACAACTGAAATCTATTAATCAACTGTGGTAACCTGTTGCCACTCCCCATCAACAGTTTCCTTCCACAATGTGATGTCATTATCCCCAGCAGCCACAGCCAACAAGTTTCCCGTGAGGGACCAGGAGACCCTCCAAACAGGGGTCTTGAAGTCCTTCAATACTTTACCTTCCCATTGATCACCTTCTTTTGCCACAGTCCATATAACAACAGTCCCATCCTGTGAAGCGCTTGCAATGGTAGACTTTGGAAGGCCCAAATTGGGTGCCCAAGCCACATCCCTTACCCAATCAGCGTGCATCTGCAAGGCAGGGAAGCAGTCCATCTTCCAATTTCCATTATATAGCTTCCACACCTTCACAGTATTATCACAACCACCGGAAGCCAGCCTCTGAACAGGATCCAGCATGCCAGCTCCAACTAGAGCACCAGGAGCCATAGAAGGGGCCCATGAAACTGAGGTCACTCCAAGTGGGTGTGCTTGGTCTATCCTGGTGGTGTCCCACCTACCATCTGATCTAGCAGTGAATACTGAGATGTTCCCGTCTGATGATCCACAAGCCAAGCAGAGGCCAAGTTCATGAGGCGCCCAAGCAATTGAATTGACTGATGATTTATGGTCAGTGAAAACATGAGCCTGCGTCCACTCATTTTGATTACCCTCCTTCCAAATTATTACTCTACCATCATAGGAACAGGAAGCAAGAACTGATCCAAACTTTGGATGGGCCCAAGCAACCTGCCAAACAGGGCCTTGATGTCCGCTCAAAGTGGCAAGGTGTTGTGAATTAGAGTTGTTGCTTAAACCAACTATTTTGATAGTGCTATCAGATGAAGCGGTTGCCACACGCTTCCCATAGTAATCCATGGATACATCATGAACTGTATCATTGTGACCTGTTTCAATCTTCTGAGCAGGCATTTTTCCCCTTCTAAACTTCCTTTACTTACTGGTTTGCCAATATATAGTACCTCCCAAACTACAATTTCAAATCATTAAGCAATAATCAATAAAGAAGTAATTTGGTGAACTTTTCCTTCAAAGCACAAGAAGCTCTGATTAATAAGCAAGAGCCAAGAGTTCAAGACAAGACATAGCAATGATAATTACAGCTCAATAACACTCTCACACAACAAACAAAAACCCTTTAAAACAAAAAATACAAAAAAAAAATCCCAACTATCGAAATAAGTAATTTGGACATGTAATAATCTTGTGTTTGCAGCTTGCATGTTGAGGATTAACATGATTCAACCAATCATTTAGTCTCACTAAAGAAATCACTAATTAAACAGTTACTTTTTTGTCTGACAAACAGCTGACTTCCTTTGTCACAAAAACTACCACATGGATGATATCCCAGCTACACCTTGGATTCCCTCCCTACTATGGTAAAAACTGAATCACTATAGATACAGACTTCCGTCTAGAATTTCTAAACCACATCAAGTCTTAGGCCTCAGCGCATATACTAAAAAGCCATTGCACATCAAGTCTTAGGATTGCCTACTACCGTACTATCATTATCAACATGATAACATGTAATCTAAATTATTTTATATGATCCAAATTTAATATTCAATCCCAAAAAAAAAAAGAAAAATGATTTCCTATAATCAATTAATTGTCAGATTACAAAAGCTAATCTAAATTGAAACCCTTCATATTGAATATCGCAACCGAGGGCACATCAAAAATAACAAATTTTCAAACATTAAAACAATGAAATACGAAATCAAATCAAACACAAACGCATTGCCCATCCAACAGTCGGAAATTTTGAACAGAAGATACATCCTGCAATTCCGAAGGCCCAAATCTACGCACACAGTGGCGACAGATCCGATTTTGCCCTTTAGATCCCAATCCATGAAGAGACATATATATATAGATACGAACAATTTAGCTTGTCACCTGGGAGAGAGAGTCTGAAAACTTCGGGGATCGGATCAGAGACGAACAACGGAGAAAAGAGCTCTCAGTTAACGCTCGCACCTAGCAAGCATCAGATATGAATTACCTTCCTTCTGCACCATGTCCGTTTGGACGCAGGGTTTAGACTACCCCAAGAATAGCATGCCCCTAAACGGTTTAGTTGTCCGCCCCTCGAATTTTGCTTTATTCTCATAGTAGAATAGAGCACTTGCAACCCATATGCTCACCGCATTTTATTTTTTTATTTTTAAATTTTTAATACTATAGCAATAAAATTATAATAAAAAAAGTGAAAGTACATTTGAAAATTTTGAACTATTAATGCATAGTGCTTGTACTAATATTTAACAATACACATTTATAAAAACAAAAATCCTAATTTAGGAGTAATTTAAGAATTTTTCAAATGATGAAAAAAATATGTGAAGCAAAATAAATGCTCTTGTATAAATAATAATAATAATAATAATAATATAATTATATACAAAATGTTGTGTTAGTGGCATTATTCAATGTATTTATTTCTATAGGAAAACTGGTATAACAAGTATGATTATCTCTATGTTATTTGTAATATATTTGTAGTTATATATAAGTTACATGAGTATAAATTACCCAAAAAAAAGAAAAGGTTATATCAGTATATATTATATAAAGAAAATAATGTGGCATTTGGTTTAATTTTTTGTTTTTAATTTTATGTGTTTTATATTTTAAAAATCTCAAAAAAAAGGAAACAAAAAATGTCTTATTTTCTTTATTTTGACTTAAAAATACTCAAAATGACTTTTTGTCATTTTTCATTTTGTGTTAACTCATTTTCTGTTTTTTAAAATAAAATTTAAAAATACAAGTGACCAAATATGTTTTGAGCTATTTTCTTTATTTTTGAAAGTACAAAATAGAAAATAAATTCAAAACAGAAAATAAAAAATAAAAAAATAGAAAAATAAACAAAATGAGGTCTAATTTTTTCTTCTTATATTTAAAAGAAATTGTAGTTATCAATTAAATGATAATATTTTTTTTTTCAATTTTAACAAAGCTAAAAATACGTTACACACTCAAGTTTACTTACGTTACTAGTGTTAGCCCACACAATGCATAGAATTGTATATTATTTTTTATTGACAAAAAATAATTTTTAAATATATTATAAAATATTTTAATAAAGTTACATAATTTTATAAAATAATTATTGAGTTATTTTTTATATTTTTATTTTTTTATTGTGACAAATTTAGTGAACTAATATAATTGATCAAAATATGCCTCTACATGAGTATTCAAAATTTATATTTTATCAAATCTCAATTTAATCTAATCTTAAAAATTAGATTACCTCCAAAATATATATAAAATATGCCTAATAACCTTTTTATTTTAAATTATTTGTTAATTTAACATACGTGACTGCCTTAACCCCCTGACCCGCGCGTTCCTTCAGATTTTCAATTTTTTTTTCTCGGCTAGCCATGGCTAGCCCTTTTTTTTTTTTTTTTGGGTCAAATCCACTAACCGTAGGCAACACTAATATTTTCAATTACAAAGAGCCCCAATTATGTACAGATTCTCCCCCTATCCTCCGTTATAAATACCCTAAAATTATTCATCTCAAAAAATCACAAATTTCTCTCATTCTCGCTCAAATCTCTAGACTCCCGATTATGTAATTGTTTATTTCTTAATAAAATATTAATTATATGTTTCAATTTATTTTTTATTAGTTTTACTTGTATTTATAAATTTAAAGTATATTTGAAGTAATAAAAAGTAAAATAAAAAAAATAAAATGAGATAAATTATAAATTCGTTATTTGTGCAAAGTAAATAGCTTTTAGAAATTTTTTATTTTTTTTAATTTTTTAACACACTAAACGGTATCTTAATAAAAATGTTAAAAATACTGAAAAAATAAGCCGGAGGCATTGAGGCGGGTCAAGGATGAATTTTCTTAACCCGACCCGAACTGAAAGAGAGCTGGACCAGCTGGCCCAACCTGGCCCAAATTACACCACTAACTCTACTTGTATCAGGATAGGGCACCCATGGAAAAGAGCAAGATTTCTGAAGCTAAATACTCTCCTGTTCAAAAATTATTTTATGGAGCTCCTTGCATAGGCACCGCACTCAAGGTCTTCTTGCAAGCTGCAACGTATAGAGATTTCCCTGCATAAGTTGATAACTCTGCTTAATTTGGCCCTGTATTTCATCTCAATTTATGTGTTGCTTCAAGAAGAATAAAAGAAAACATAAATGTCACAAAATATCCATATTGGTCCTCTCTGCTAACTTTCTCAGCAAGAAGGTGAGCAAAGCACACCTTCGTATTTCTTTACAAATTCTGTGACTAATCAAAGAGAAGCTACCATCCCCAGTGAAGTTATTAAGGATGTACCACAAAACAGCAAGCACGAGCATGGACATATTGATGCTCCACCAAATCATCCCATCTAGCCGTGACTTTCGAATCCCCCCAATTCAAATCAAATCACAGTGATCTTGAGGAGCATGAGAAACAACCTGCAGGGGCATTCGTAGCTGCCTTTCCACCAAGTGTCAACAAAAATGATGAGCTACTTTGCTCTGTTACAAGCAACTTCAAGAAGTCAATACACAATATCAGAAACTCATTGCCTAATTGTTCTTCATGCATTCCACCTGCACTGTCAAATCTTTGATTCCTGCATCACGTAATATGTGGGACACCTCAGCCTTTGCAGGCACCTTGTCTGTATCTGTTGAAACATGAAGATGAAGAGTGCCCACAACATCTGTGTTTGTGAAACTCCACACGTGTAAGTTTTGAATGCCACGTACCCCTTTTATCTTCAAAACATCATTCAGAGCTTCCCTCAGGTCCTGCTCTTGAGCTCTAGGGATTCTTTGAAGCAAAATTTCTGCGGAGTTCCTGAGCAGTGGGATTACAGAAGATACAATTAAGACAGAAATAAATATCGAACAGGCAGGGTCTGCAACAAGCCACCCCTTGTACTTAATTAAGAGGGTTGAAAGGACAACCCCAACACTTCCCATGGTGTCTGCCAAAACATGCAAGAAGATGCCTTCCATATTGTGGTCAATGTGGTGGAGGTGGTTGTGTTGCTTCTGCAATTCTTTTCTACCAGAAGTAAGTTTTACAGGCTTATGGGAGCCATCATTTGCTGAACCTGAACAAACTGCAAATTCTGAACCATAAGCATGGCTGTGAAAATCTCCCCCTGTATGACCACCAATGGGATTACTGCTAAAGTTTTCTGATGAACTGTGAGAGGTGCATTCATGAGCATACTGGTTGCCATGATGATGATGGTCGAGATTGTAGTCACAATCATGGAGGTGGTGATGAAGCTCATGATGGTCGTGTTGGTGTATGTGGTCATGGTGATCAGCACCACTACACTTATTTCCAGTCTTGTGGCATTCTGCATCATCAGGACTGTGTCGGTGGCTGCACGCATGGTGTTCATGATCATGATGGCCAGACAATGATTTCTCATGGTGGTCATGGGAAACAACTATAGAGTGCTGATGATTACCATGAGCTTTATGATTGTGTCCACCATGATCATGCGAATGATGGTGGCATGGTGAATGGGAATGTGAGTGGGAGTGGGAGTGCTTGTGCGAACACATTCCAGTTCCACCATGAGCATGATGATGTTCTTCATGAAAAAAGATCAAACCAACCACATTCACAACAAGCCCTCCAATAGAAACAGTCAACAGACTATTAGTTGATATTTCCTGGGGGTCCAGAATTCTCTCAAATGACTCCAGCACAATTAGTGCCCCAACCAGAACCAAGAAAACGGCATTAACATAGCCGGACAGGACCTCAAATCTTCCACGACCATAATTGAATTGGCTGTTTGCTGGCAACCGCGAAATATAAGAAGCATATAGTCCGATTGCAAGAGCTGCACAATCAAACAACATATGACAGGCATCTGAAATCAACCCCAAACTGTTGCTCATGAAACCAGCAACAAATTCCACAACCATGTAACCTGTGTTGATCATAAGGAAAAGGGCAATCTTACGGGATTTTCTTTCACTTAGAATGTGGCGGAGAGGCTTCATAATTGAAGTAGTAATAGATTCAGAAGGTTCCAAACCCAATTCAAGATAATTCGAATAAACAGGATCTAGTTCTCCAACAGCAAATCCAAGCAAAAAACCACATATCAACAATCCCCAAAGTGAAAGTCCAGGAAAATAGAACAGCTCCAAAAGAAGGGTACAGACAAAGGTGACAAGATACTCCCTCTGAAAATCTTTGGAACTTACTAACTTCTCATCACTGAAATTCTCACTCAAAAGTACCCCAAACACAACAGTATTAGCAAGAGGCCAACCTAAATTTCCAATAGATATACTGTCTCCCTCTGCTTCGAATAGGAACATACTAACAACAGCAGGAATGAACAGCACAATTGTAGTGAAAAACAACGAAATTAACCTAATCCGCTTTTGACCCAATTCCCTAATACTACCCCAATTCATCGAGACGCGCTCGTAACACCCTAAGAACCCTGATAAAAACGGAAGCAACATCGGCCAAACCTTAACACAATTCTCTCTAGGAACAATCGAGAATCTGGGTTTAGCAACATTTACCGCAGAAAATGGAAAACATTCAATTCGATCCCAACTGATCGATAGCAAAAACAACCCAGTAAGCAATGCAAAGAACCCACGAACCTTGGATGATCCAATTCGACGATCTCGATTGCGATTTTGGCCTTCAGCGATGAAGCGAGCCGCCACGTTCCCTGACAATTCCGCGAGAATCATTGCTGCGGTGCCACAGTACCGGAGCGCTTGGAATCTGAGGAGGAAGACAACGGCAAGGAGGAAAGATTTGACAACAAGAAGCCTGTGCTGAGATTGGGTTATCAAAGTGAGAGAGAAAATGGGTTGCTGTTGTTTGTGTTGGAAGGGGCTTTTGGAGGAAGACGAGGAGGTGAAGAGAGAGAAAGAGAGGGTGAGGAGGAAAGAGAAAAGAGAAACGAGGAAAGAGAAAGGGAAGAGAGAGAAAGAGGAGGGGGAGGAGCGGAGGAAGGGAAGAAGAGAATAAAGAGAGCGGAGGGAGAAGAGGAGGAGGAAGAGGAAAGATAGAGAGGACTTGTTGGAGGGCGATTTGCTGACGGCGGAGAGAGAGGAGAAGCGGTGTTTGGAAGGAGTTGGGATTGGCGTTGATGGAGGGTGCGGGTAGATGGGGTATGACCTAGAGGTGGTGGTGATGGGGATGGTGGCGCGTGGAGGGAGCGAGAGGCGGTTCGGACGGTGATGGTGGTGGTGGTTGTGGCGGTCGTCGGCCATGGCTGACTTCGGTTTGGGAAAATCTCCAATGGAGGCAGGTACAAAAATTGAACAACCAGAGGAGTTGAAATTTTGAACCCCACTCTTCCAGGCTCAATTCTCGAACCTAGTGGTTAAGCTAGGGACATGACTGACCCAGCTCAAGTCTACCGGTAAAGTTACAGTTATTAAAATTATCACTTGATATTTTTATTTTATTTATATTTTTATTTATTATATAATTTTTTATTTTTAAATTTTTTTATAATTTAATAAATTATTTTTTAAAAAATAATAAAAATAATAATTATTATTAAATAAAATAATATAAAAAAATAATTAACCAGTTAAATAAAAATGTTAATTTATTAATAAATAACATATTTTTTATTATTTTTATCATTAGACAAAATAAGTAACATATTTTAAATCAAATTGTAATACTATTTACTAAAATTATATATTTAATATTATTTATTAAAAAATATCAAACAATATTATAAATTAAAAAATAAAATTGATAATAGATAAATTAATTTAATTAAAGTGCGATTCAAATTACTTTTATTGAATTTAAACTTTCAATTCGATCAAAATAGTATTATAATAGGAATAAGATAGAATTTAAAAATGATATTCTAATATAAATAAATAGAATATGTCTCTTTTGCATGTAAAATTTATAAATAGATACAAATACTCTTTTGCATCTCAAATTTCTTAGAGATTTTTTATTACAATAATTTTCTTTTTGATTTTACGATTTATTAGATACGTACTTAAATTTTAATTTTTAAAAATTATTATATTTAATTAATATGTATTTTGTAAAATTTTATATATAATTGATATATATATGTACATTATGATAGAAAAAGTAGAGATAATAATTATAAATTATTTAATTATATGAGTAAGTGTTGTTCTTTTTTTTCTTTTTATTTATTAGAATTTGAATTTAATTGAATTAATGCTATTGATGGTATCAATACTTTAATTTGTTTCACGTTCACTATTTGATTGAATTTACATAAATAATAATATATATTATATTTAAATATATTTCTACAATTTAACTGTTTTAGTATATGATTGTACGTTCAACTTAATTATATTATAGATAAATTCATGTATTACACGGGTCATATTACTAATTATATATGTGTATATTACTCACTTTTCTCATCTAGCGAGATAAGATATGTTTCACTATTATTTTGATATTATACAGAAAGAGTTTTATAAGTTAGATTTATTTTAATTATGTACTTGAAGAAAAAAAAATAATAAAATAATTAAAATAAGAGATTTGTTCAACCTAAATAACAAATATATGTGCTTGTCATATATCAATAACGAATGCCACATCCGTTTTATAGTTTTCGCTCTTTATTAATATTGTTACAAAAGTCTATTTAGAAATGTTCATGCTTTATTATAGCATAGACAAGTTTTAGTTCCGAGTTCAACAAGTTTTAGTGCCACACGATACAATTCCATTTATTAGTTAGTTTTTTTGCGGAAAAAAAAAAAAAAAGAAAGAAAAAAAAAGAAAAAAAAAAAAGTTACATAGGCTTACAAGTGATCTTTTAAATCTGAGTGCATAGGAAGTGTTAATTTTTGTAAAGTTGGGTCTAGGATCTTGCCAGGAAAGCATACTAGCTAGTTGAATTAAAAAAAAAAAAAAAAAAAAAAAATTGAGATCGATTGAACCATTTAAAATTAATATTTTTTTAAATAAATAATTTTTATTATTTTATTAGTTGAAATTGCCAATAAGAATAACATATTTGAATATTATTAATGTGATTATGAATGATAGCGTTATTTAGATAGGTAATTTTAGTAATTTTTCTCTATCTGCAACTTATTTTTTTTATTAATTCATACCTAAATTCACTGTTATAAATAATGACTACAGAACATGACTTATTTATTAAAATTATTCGGCATATGACTTATTTACAAAAATTAATTTTTGATTGATTTATTTGAAAAATTATTAATTTTAAAAAATTGGTTTTGGCGAATCCCTCGCACATAGTGGAGTGCGCACTGGTGTCCGTTTTGTGTTCCCTGCCCGCGTGTCAACTCAACTTCTGGTTATATATATACTAACATTGGCCCATACCATACACAAAATTGTATAATATTTTTTAAGTAAAATATAATTTTAAATATATTATAAAATATTTTAATAAAGCTATATAACTTCATAAAATAATTGAATTTTTTTAAATTTTTTTTATTTGTATTAATAATAAAAAGTTAATAAATTTAATTATAGTTAGATTTTTTATATAAATATCAAAAGTTTATATTTTACTAAATTTTGATTTGACCCAATTATAAAAATTAAAATTTGTTCTAAAATATATATTAGATGACAAACTTATCTAGTCAACTTGAACTTTTTTTTATTTCAAATTGTTTGTTAATTTTAGAATATGTTCTTATTTTTTTTTAATTCTTTACTCATTTTACAAAATTATATTGACTTAGAGATATTATAGATCTTAATTTTATTAAATTAGTTTTTGGTTGATTTAGGCACTTCCATGATGAATATTATTATTAATTAGATTTTTATCTGATAGTCAACATGACTAATTTAATTTTAATTTTATT
>JAVXUM010000002.1:1833418-1843509 GCA_035590655.1 Pouteria glomerata
AACACCCCCCCCCCCCACACAAAAAAAAAACGCCCCAAAATTTTACATGGACAAATGCCATTTTACTGAACCCAGTGGGGCCATTTCCCCCCTCGGCCCTGGCTCCCCTCGTCTGCGAACTTTACCCCACCAATGTTGCAGAAGTTTTGCCATGCCTTCTGTATCAAGGCTTTTACCAGAATTTATTTTCTCCAATACTTTTCACTCATCATAAATATAAAACTCCATGCAGGAATGTGGTGTCATTCAGTGATGGGCTACCTGATAAGGGACATGGAATTCCATACTTCTATTTGACAACCCTAGATCCAACAGCACGTAATGCCTTGAAAGACCAGAGGTCATCCTTTACAATCAGCGAATACCCAGTTGGAACTTGTGGGAAGAGAGACCCTGAAAATCCTGCTTGTGCGAAGATCACACTCACAGGAAAGGTGTATTGCATGATCACTTGATCAACTTGTGCATGCATAGCATTTGCGGCTTGTAACTTTGCTCATGATTTTAACATGCACTTAGTATGAGTTTTTATGTTCTCATTACCATTCACTTGCCCATTTTTGCGGGGGTACTTTCTGCTAAATACACGTGATAGTGAATATAACAGCCTTAGGCCCTGTAGCCAATGCTACATTATTTCTACAGATAGGATGCCTATTCTTCTTTGTTGGCACTAGGAAGGAGGACAAGGGGACTTGAGGGCATCCATAGCGGCATCATTCTCAAACAAGGGAACTCCCTATTTTAGGCCAAAAATAGGGAAGTGCACTATTTGTCTCTCCATCATCTTCCCTATGGTATCCCTATTTTAGGGATTGGCTAAAGTGCGTCCTTGTATTTAAGGGAGCATTATTCATCTCCCTAAAATTTTGTATTATCAAAAAGTCGTTTCTTTCTCTTACTTTGTTCAACTTTTTGTAAAGTAAAACAATAAAAAAATATTTGATGGTTCAGGGAATGAATACTTTAATTCAGGGAATGGTTTAAGGAAGCTGTTGTATAGTCAATTAAACAAGAAGTTGAAGAATATAGAGCGGTATTATTTTAAGAATATTTTAAGGAATATGTTTAGGGAAACTAATTTGGATGCCCTTAGGCCCTTGACGTCAAGGCCAAGATACCACCATGACAATTTGTGGGCCCATTAGGCTGGGTGATGAACAGGGGTCTCTTTAGTATTTTTGAATTTCAATTTGGCTGGTTTATGCAAGTTCATGCTGAGAATTTTTCTTTGGAGGCCACATGGCAAGACTTTCAAGTTTCATTGCATAGATTTTTTTATGTTCAACAAGAGCCATGAGCAAATGGTTTTTTTATATAGAAATGATTCATTTTCCTCTCATGTATTGTCATAAGCCGCTGCAAGGTTACCTGGTAATTTTCTCTTAATGTGGTTGTCTAACTTTGATTGAAAAAGTTCTCGTGATTTTAGTTGAAGCTAGTTGATCGGGACACTGGTGAAGATGAATTTGCTCAGACTGCCTTGTTTACGAAGCATCCTGAGATGAAGGGTAGTCATAAATGTTTTGTGAATTTTTCTTTCTTTTCCGCTATGCTTTTTGTTAACAGTACCAATATTCTAATTTGCTCTTGGTTTACAGATTGGCCCAAGGACCACAATTTTCAGTTCTTCAAATTAGAAATTGAAGATATATTTTTGATTAACTGGTTTGGTGGCCCTAAACCTCTTACAGTGGATCAGTACCTGCACGCGAAAATGTGAGTATTAGGTCAGTAGGCATGTTCCATGTACTTTACATATATAGAAGTCTCCCAAAAGAGATAATTTCGCCAGAATGCTTAAGCATGATTCTCTTCATCAAAGTGCCCATGACTTGTTACCTGATGCATTGTTAATTAACACAAGGGAATCTCCCATTTACAGGAACAAACCGTTCACCATTTGAATACCTTTTCTGAACTCCATTGCTGTGATGCACGTGTTGATTCGTTGGATGCAAAGGGTCTGGCATATATGTAATGAACCATTTGTAAGTAAGCAAGTATATGGTACATTTGTATGTATATCAATAAAGGCTTATTATTGTGGCTCTCTTCATGTCTTTCAATTTTATTTTATTTTATTTTAATTATGTAGTAGATTTGTGTGCGTGCATGAAATAGCACCCATTCAGTTTCACTATTTGCAAGAAATCATACGGACTGGGTCTTTGCTCTGGGCACTGATGTTATGTTAATTTTTTTTTTTTTTTTTTGATTGGTGATGTTATGTTAATTTTCCCTTATTCTTTCCTTATTTATATTTGCCCCCTTGGGCCACTTATTTGAATGGTTGTAGATTAAGATTTCAAAGTTGACACATTTTTGAATGGTGATCTGGTCTCCTCATTGTTTTGCCTCTTTATCATATGATTTGTTTCGGAAAGTGCTCAGGAGGATTGGATTACCAACTTGTGAGATTCAGCTCATCTCATGTTTGGTAAAAAAAAAAAAAAAAAAATTACACTGAATAAGGAGTCTATTTTGGATTCATATACATCAAAGTGGGGGATATGTAATATCATTGGAGATGTGGTATTATATCTCCCGTGACTAGATTAATTTCCTATTAAGATATAAAGGTTTCAAATAATTTTCGGTCACTTTTCCCATCAAGTTACATATTTTGGGTGTATTTAGAGAGATAAAAAGTAGAATAAAATGAGATAAGTTGTGAGTTCGTAATTCGTGTAGTAAAATAAGTTTTAGAGATTTTTAAAGTTTTTTTTTTTTGCAAAGCAAACAGTGCCTTTATTATTATGGGGGTGTTTGGCATGAAAAAAAACACTGAAAAACTCTAAAAATCTTTAAAAAATTTTAAAATTTATCTCACTGCATGTATTACGAACTCACAATTTATCTCATTTTATTTCACTTTTTATCACACCAAACACTCCCTATATTACGCCAACCAAATATTAAAAAAAAAAAAAAAATCTTATATTATATATATTATCCCACAGTGTACTTATCTCCTCACTCAAATGAAGCATTTGAGTTTTTGACTTTATTTCAAATGCCTCACTTTAATATTGACATTCTTAACTGCTATTATTAAAATTTTGTGCTTTTAATTTATTGTTATACGAACTTTTTACGTTTTATGTTTTTTTTTTTTTTTTGAAATTTTTTTATTAGCTAGCAACGTGGTCATTTTTTGAGCGGTAAAGGTGCACAACTATTTACTTTCTTTCACATTCTAGTTAAAACACTTTTGTTTATTTACAGTATGTTACAAGTGGTATTTATTAAATAATTTATTAAATTTTAAACATATTAATTGCAAAATCAATGCACTGTGAAAATAAGTGAGTCATTTGCCGTATATATTGAAAAACAATGAAGTGTTTTTTCTTTTTTACCCTTAAGCAAAAGGTAAAGTGATCAGTTTGTGAAAAGTTTTCGAATAAAAATTTATTTCATTGTAAAAAAAAATCAAGAGTTTAAAGATTTAATTACTACAATTAAAATTGTAAATTCTAAGTGATGTTTGTGATAAAGTGTAGCGGAAAAAAAGTGATTAGAGTGAAGTTAAAGCGGAGGAAAAAAGGCTTTCTATGTGGAAAGTAGCATTGTAGATGATCAAGTAGGGGGGTAAAAAGCATCAATGGGCATATTGGGTCGAGAATATATAAAGTTTGAGAAATTTTAATTTCATAATTATATACGTACCAATTTGATCAAAATTTTAAAATTAAAATAAATCAAATCAAACCAAAACAAACATTTTCTCATTAGGTAGAGTCGGTTGTATAAATTTAACGACGACAATCAAAACTATTTAAAGTTATATTTTCCGTTAAATCCATTTAGAGATAAGTTTTAAGAAAATAAAATAATTTTTTTATTTTAAAATTACAATAAAATAAAAAAAATTTATAATTGTCACATTGAGATAGGCCTTAAGAAGCTAACTTTTCCCCTTTAAATGTTCGTTCATTCATTTAATCCGTTCATTCATGTTATTTTTATTATTAGTTTTCTAAATTCCATATATAATTATATATTATCCTACTATGAATTCTAATTTGATTAAAAAATTTTCATTCAAATTAAAATTCTAATTATTTTAGGATTTCTAAATTCAGGAATAAATATATGGTCAAGTCCTTATTAGATATTATTTAATTATCTAATTTTATTATAATTTGATGTGGACAAATTTCACCGAACGTAAATATAACTATTCAATTTATTTTTAAAATAAATTATAATTAAACTTCTGCAATATATAACACATTTCATAGTTAAAAAAACTCTTGGCTCGGTCCAGCCCACCAAATTGTATCATGCCCACCTAGTAACACAACAATTAACATGGTTTTATATCTTCTATTAAGCGGAGAAATCCGCAGTTGCTATCCGAGGGTGCGCTCTAAGTAAAGTTCGCTCTTGTGACCCTAGCCGGCAAAGAACCACAAGAAGGTAAACCAGCGTAGGCAAGCCCCAGCTGATCAGCTCAACCGAGAAGGTCAAGGGCAGTTCTCACATTGGAGAATCGAACTCATGACCAAGACCAGCAGAGTCCGCTGCCACAACCAACTCGGCTACCCCGAAGGGTAACATTGTTATATCTCGCTAGTGGAGATTATTGATAGCATTTTCTACATTATAAGTAGGGATCGTATTATTGAATTGTTTCAACCAAATTAAATCAATACAATTTAGGGATTGTTTGGCACTCTTAAAAACGCTGAAAAACTCTGAAAAATTTTGAAAATTTTTAAAATTTTTTACTACTTTTTACACATTTACATCTATTACAACTCTAGAAAAAATTACATAACTTGAGTTCGATTAATAGAATTGTTATAATTTTTTTTTAAGGTGACCACCGTCATCCAAACTGTCAAACAAGATCTATTGTCAATATTTTTTGAAGAGATTTCAAAAATGTTCCGACGGATTTCTCTGCAAAAGTTAATATCTTTCACTATTCATCTCTGAAAAACGTGATTTACCACCAAACGTCCAAATATCACTCAAACCACGTTTTTCATTATTTTTCGTTATACCAAACACCCCTTTAGTTTTATATGTTAGCAGCTCAGTTGCAATTTAAAAATTGATTGATTTAATTGAGTTTACAATTAAAGGAGTTAATTAGTTAACTGAAAAAAACAGATGTGGTGTGTTTAGAGTAGGGGTGGCAAAGTTAACTTATACCCATTAACCAGCCTAATTAAACTCACAATAAATGGGTTTGAGTCCTATTATTTTATTGATTGGATTGTTAATGAGTAATTTTTCAAAACACCTATTTATAAACGAGTTTAATTGATTGGTTAACTGAAACTCGTTGAGTGTTTTAGAAATGAAGAAAAAAAAGTTTTAAACTTTGTATCAAATAGGTCGAGAAAGTTTTAAAATTGCCGGTAAGTGGTTATTCCTTACGGAATTATGACTTTTTCGGTGAATGTATAGAAAGATATAGATTCTAAATATTTTCTTACTTTTAAATTTATATATATGTACATACACATATATATACGTATATTATAATTCTTATTCTGATTGTCACACTTATTAACTATAAAATAATTTTAATTGTTAAATAAATTAATACTTTTAGACAAAAACACAGCCTTAATTTAAAAAAATTAGTTATGTCATAAATAAATAGATTAGATACGAGTTCATGAGTCTGTACTAATCCGTATCTAACCCACCCATATCCAACTCGTCTTTTAAATGGGTAGGTTTGGGTTATATCCATTTAATTTTCAACCCATTTAAATTCATCATCAACCCGCCCAACCTACCCATTCTACTACCCCTAGTTTAGAGTGATAAAAAGTGAGATAAACTGAGATAAAATTAGATAAATTATACGTTCAAATTCGTGCAACAATATAGAAAGTGAATAACTTTTAGAAATTTTTAGATATTTTCAAAGATTATCGGTGAACCAAACGGAGTTGTTATTAATTTAATATAATATAATATAATATATCTTATAACACCTTAAATGTAGATTTTTTTTTTAAAAACAAAAACGTACAAAAAAATGTTATGCCTGGGGATTTATTATAATTATGGATTGAATTTGTGAAATAATTACTTTGCATTAAACTAGAGTTTTGTTAATTTTTATTTAAAAATTAAACTATTTTAACTCTAGATCTTGCATTTAAAACGTATTTTAATTTTGTTTAAAATAAATAAAAATATTTATATGCTTGTGTGTATATTGTCAATAATCGAGCTAAATTTAATAATTAATGTATTTATTTTTTTTTTTGGGTAAGTGTAACTAGTGCATTTATGTGATACACACATATATATATCTCATAAAATCATCAATCTAATTTGATTTAATTTTTTTAATTGAATACTTTAATTACAACTTTTAAATTTTCTAAATTAATAATTTGGGGTTGGTTTTATAAGCCTTAAAAAAAATGCAGGATTAGATTTTTAATTTAAATTTTTAAACCCATGCATTAACTTAGTTATTTTCTTAAAAAAATAATTATAATAAATGTATTTCTCTACTAACTTTTATCACTTCATAATAATTGTAATGATAAAAAATAATGGGAAGTGAGAAAATTTAATGAAGGAGTGCATTTATTATTTAAAAAATTATATTTTTAAATAAAAATTAATTTAATTAAAATTATATAAGCAATTAGTATAGAATTAAAATAAAATATTTTTGTATGAATTTTAATATAACAAATATACAGGAAAATAATATATTTTTAAAATTTCAAGCGTAATTGGTAGAATGGATTTGAACAAACCTAACAGCCCCGACGTTAGATACTAAAATCAAAACTTGTTCAAGCCTGGGCCCAGATGTGGAAAAGAGAACGGTAAAGAATTGCATGAAAGGCTATAAATAATTCTCTCTCTACCTTTGGGCAGCGCTCGTGAGCAAACAAACCCACCCTCATTTTCAGTGAACGGAAATTCATTTCCGTTCATAACAATAAAAGAATAAAAGAATAGGAAATAGTGGCAAACGTTGGTCTCTCTCTCTCTCTCTATGTGCCAGAGATATATATATATATAGAGAGAGAGAGAGAGAGTGAGTGAGGGTGTCCCAAGCCTAACCAAAAAGCAAATAGCAATCATCATGGCCTCTCTCCCACCACCGTCACCCCACCTTCCCTTCCCCAGAGCCATCATTACTTGCACTCCCTCCCCGTTTCCGAAGTACTCTCACCATCGTTATCACCACCACCCTCCACCAACAAAAAGCTGGAGATCACGGATGGGCTTATGTTTGTTTCTTCCGCTGAAGAGGAAGAAGAACTAGAAGAAGAAGTAGAAGAAGAAGAGAAGGAGGTCGCAGAGAGTACTACTGATCAAGATCTCCAAGCCATCAAAGGCTCTTTCTAAGATTTGCAAAAAAAAAGAAAAAAAAAAAAAAAAAAAGTTATTTGGGGTTTCGGGGAATCAAGCATCCTGGTCCGAATATCGTTTCTTTTCAGTTCTTTTGGTCCTTCTTTTAATTAATTTACATGTGGGTTTTCTTAATCTGTTTAATTTCCGTGTCTACAGTCCATCGGTGCATCTTGTTAGCTTTTGTTAGAAGTTTACATCAGACTATGGTTTAACCAATTTGGACCTCTCTTTCATTCTGTTCCTGGGATTCCTTGTTTATCTAATTGGATGTTAATTTAATTTCTTGGTGTCTGTAAAAATGGATCTAAGTTTCTGAGCCTTTTGATTGTGATCGATTATGAAATCAAGGAGAGCATACATTATTTCACGCCCTTGAGAACCATAGATAGAGGTTTCATATATTTGTCTATACAAATATGTATATATATATATATAGTCTTTTTAATTGGGTTTCAAGCTGATGAACAGATCTATCATGAACTTAATTAATTTTGTTCGGGTTTTAGGGTTTGCCATTGTGAAGACTTTTCAAACTTACTTAACTTCTTGTACTTGTCTAAATATCATCTGGATCGATCTTCTTGTTCAATCCTCAAATATCAATAACTAGAAAAGAGTTCTAGCGTAGGGTGCCTTTGGAGCGAGAAGTTAGTAAAATTTGATAAAAATTATAAATTTATATAGTATAATTTATGCAGTAAAATAAAAATAAATGATTTCAATTTTTTACGTTAATGAATGTTTTTGTGATTTTGAGTTTACTGGTCACACACACACACACACACACACACATATTATATATATATATAATATGTATATATGTGTTTTCTCCAATATGTGTAGACACCAAGAAATCCTTTCCAACCTCTTAGACAACTTCAATCAAGACTTAGACGGAGTCAGTGCATGCCTGGTACCGGATGCCCATAGATGTAAGAACATACTGGGAAAATATTCAAGTCTGCTCAAGAACATAAACCAACTAGTTGATGAAATATCCACTCACATCTATTTCCCTTTTTGCAAACTTGTAAATGTAAATTTGTAATATATATATATATATATATTATGTGTGTGTGTGCGCGCGCGTGTTGAACCCAGTGTATGTTACGCTCAAATTCTGACCAGATGGCATTTGATGATTTTGTGCTATATATGTCTTAATTATCATCAGCTGTGAATTGTGATGCAGTTTTTCCGTCCCTTCTATATGTCATGATACGCACCTCCCGGAAAGCTAAACTAATCATCCAGGGAGAGGCTGTTATGTCTATTTAAAAGCCATGAAAATCAACTTTAATCAAAACCATGGAAGAAGCTATCATGGCTTTAAATATATATATATATATATTTCATTTTTGTAAAATATATATTGTATTTTTTTTTTTTTTATTATGTTAAGACGTGTTTGAAATGATAAAAATAAGATAAATAATTGTGAATTCGTAATTTATGTAATGAAATAAAAAGTAAATAATTTTTAAAAATTCTCAACACTTTTATAGTAAATTAAACAGATCTTTAATATATTTGCATTAAAATATTACACTAATTAAGAGTGTGTTTGGAGTGATAAAAATTGAAATAAAATAAGGTAAGATGAGATAAATTGTGAGTTTATAATTATAAAAAAATTAATAATTTTTACATTATTGGTAAACTAAACACACCCTAATACGGGGGTGTTTGGTGCTCCAACAAATACTGAAAAATTTTTAAAAATTCTAAAATTCTCTATTACTTTTTACACATTCACACCTATTACAAAATTAGAAAAAATTGTATAACTTAAATTCGATTAATAGAATAGCTGTAATTTTTTTTTAATGTAATCACCGTCATTCAAGTTATCAAATAAGATCCGTTGTCAATATTTTTTTAAGAGATTTGAAAATCGTTTCGATAAATTTTAAAACCGTTTCGAAGGATTTTTTCACAAAAATTAATATATTTCATTATTCATTTCTAAAAAACGTAATTTGTCATCAAATATGTAAATATCGTTTAAATTATATTTTTTATTATTTTTTATTATTTTTTTTTGTTACATCAAACACCCTAGATGGTAAAACTTCAGGTTAATCCAAGGTTCCGTGATGTAGGGTGTCAAACTCAGTTGAGACACTGGCTATATGTATATATGTAATATTTATGTATGTATACGTCAAATGTTTCATTAATCCATAGGATGCTGCTCTATTTTGTCTCATTTTTCCTGTTTAGAACGCGAATTCGTGGCGTAAGAAGACAAATAGTGAATGAAAAATAAAATTATTAATTTTTTTGGAAGCATCTAGTTATTTTTATTAATTTTTTAAAAATAGAAAACAAAAATAATTTGACATTTCTACCAGACAACAATTAATTTCCTCTCATTTTAATTTTCTATTCCCTCCTTTCTATTTTTCTTTTCCCTTCCGCAAACTTAGCATAAAAGACCCTATCAAGAATTTTTTTTTTTTTTTTCACGGAAATGATAAGAGTTGCAGATTGTTCTGCAAAGTTGCTTTTGTCATATCAAAAAGTAAGACAAAACTGAATGACCAAAAATTCTTCATAAAAGCCGATTGAGACGGGCTGGGGGGGCGCTTTAAAATCTTTCCATATGGGATATGCTTCTTGTTGTACAACTCAAATGTCAAAGACACCGGGATATTGAATGAGACCCATCGATCAAAAGTGGTGATTTTCATTCAGGGAGTTGTTTGGATTCCCTTCCCCCCCCCCCCCAAAAAAAA
>JAVXUM010000002.1:1889323-1900266 GCA_035590655.1 Pouteria glomerata
CTTTTATTTCTTTCAATCCAAATAAGATAACCAAGAGCTGTCCAAGCTAACTTGCGAACAGTATTGGCAAACTCTTTATTACTGGAAGCATCAATTGCCCATTCTATTTTACTTCTCCAATCATTTTTGAAGTTTTGTTTTTCATTTTAAATTTTTATAAAAATTTGTTTAATAAATAAAAATATTTTAATTTTGATCATTGAATTAAATCTCACATGAATTTAAAAAGTCTAACTTAATTTTAGATTTTTAAAGTTAAAATAAAATTTTAAGATTCCTTTTTCCGTTAAATAGTATTCCCTCTACAATTGCTTAAATTAAAATGCCTAATTGGGGCATGCAGAGAATCTCAAGTCATTATTAAGTACTCTTAAAACAATGGAAGTCATTATTATAAATAAATAATTTTTTTATAACAATATTAACATGTTAAATTAACTTAAATTCAAAATTAAATTCATATATAAACTTTTAAAGTTAATTTTAAATAATTTTTTAGATAAATAGTATCAAATATATAGTTTTTAAATCCATAAATACAAATGTAATTATAAAGACATGTGGAGCTTTGAAAAACTCCATAATATAAATCTCGAACTACAAAAATTTTTACAAATTTTTACAAATCATGTACAAAATTTTAAAAATTCTTTGGTAGAATCCGTTTTCAAATAAAATTTTTATTATTCATTTTTATCTTTTTATGATTTATTTGTTGCACTCTAAATACTAAAAAATTATCAAATCATATTTTATTACAATTTGTGGAGTTTCAAACAGCTCCTTTATTATTATAAAGATCTGTTTGGTAATATTTTTATTTTTTATTTTATTAGTTTTATTTTTTAAATTTTAGAAACTAAAAACAAAAACATGTTTAATAACGTTTTTGCTACAATATTTTAAAAAATTTAATAATTTTAAAAATTATGAAAATAAAAAAAATGTCTTATCAGTCGTTTTCAAAAATTTTGTTTCTCATCGCTTTTGTCACCCATTGTGCAAAACCACATTTGCTTCGTACTACTATGAAAATATTATACTTATAATTAACCCTTAAGTCCGTTTTCCTCTCAGATTTGTACGCAGAGCTTTTCAAAAGTTTGATAAATATTGATCTGACATATTTTTTTAAGTAGCTAAGTAAATCTAAACGTAATTTTTAAATTTTTTTTATTAAAAAATAAATAAGAAAGGGACAGTCACCAAAATCGAATTTGGAGTCATGAGCGGGCGAACGAGATACTCTGTCATATGAGTTAAAGGCCACGTTTTTTATTTTTAAACTTAGGCTAAAAGATATATAACATTTTTATTCTTAGGCCATTTTTCGGACCATATTTACATTATGAGATTTTTAAAAGATTTATCAACTGAGTAAATCTTGGCCAGTGCCGAACTCAGGCTCAAAAATGATGGTTTTAATTTTAGGCTCATTTTTTTTTTTGTTTAAATTTGTATTTTAAGTTAATAAAAAATTAAAAAATTATTGTTTAATAATTTTTATAAGTTAAAAAAATTTTAGTCTAATATGAACTGCGTCAATTACAAATATTGATTTTATCTTCGGTCCATTTTTTGCTCATATTTGCATTTGGGATTTTCCAAAACATTTCTCAATATATATATGTTTATCAGTTAAGTAATTTTGAGCTAGCTAATCTAAGTTTAGGCTAAAAAATGACTGTTTTATTCGCTGGTCCATTTTCATCTGAATTTCATTGTTGTTATATATTATTAATGCTCACCGTAAATTTCTTTTGAAAAAAAAAATATTAAAACAGAGAGAGAGAGAGAGAGATGAAACATGTTTTTATTTTATTTTTGTTTTGTTTGTTATGGGAAAATTATAAACAAGAAAAAAAAAGTTGAAAATAAAAATAGAAATCTTAAATACATAAATTTTAAATTTATGAATACAAACATATGTAGCCTAGTATTGTCTCTAGCTCCAAGTGACAGTACATGTACAGTACTGAACCAACAAGGTCCTAGAGAACCATTTATTTGTCTTTCCCTCCCGGGCAAAGGGAGAGAGCGAGCTTATTACATTACAAGATCAATAACAAACAAAGGTACTAGACAAGAGAGAGAGGCTGCCAGCAAGGGAATTGCATGCATTTCCATTTCCAGTTGATTAAAATCTTAATTAAGGACACTTGATCTCGTAGCCTAATTTGCCCTTGACGTAATTCCAGCTGCTGCACTCGGACGTCATCCCAGGAATGCATTTGTACCATTTGCAGCACAAAGAGCACGCTCTCTGACAAGCCCTTAGTGGAGGACGAGGATTTTTACTCTTGCAGTAGTACACACATTTGTGCGAACAACCTGCAATGTTGTTATTATTATTATTCATTAATTCCATACCCAGTTAATTAGTTCCATTAATATATAAAAATTAATAAAAATCCGCGTCATATATATATATATATATATTTGTAACTTATTTACCATAAAACACCGGTGGCACGGGAGGAGACATCTGTGGAGGAGGATAGACAGGAGGTGGTTTTGGTGCCGGTGTGGGAGGCTTCACCGGAGGATAGACGGGAGGCTTCACCGGAGGTTTAGGTGGAGGATAGACAGGAGGTGATTTTGGTGCCGGTGTGGGAGGCTTCTGTGTGGGTGCAGGAGGCTTCACCGGAGGATAGACGGGAGGCTTCACCGGAGGTTTAGGTGGAGGATAGACGGGAGGCTTGGGTGGGCTTGCAGGAGCCTTCTTTGGGGGAAGATCTACGCATTCTGGTGCAGAGGCTTGAACAAGCTGGGGAAAATTAAAAAAAAAAAAAAAAAATCATATATATATAACACATTAACTATATATATATATATATACAAGGTCCTGCCCAGAAAAAAATAATTACTGGGTACAATCTTAAAATTACCTCCGGTGTTTCAAATTTCTCTTTGATTGAGGAAACCTACAACAGTAAAAATATATCTGTGAGTTCATATATACATACATATATGGAGAGAGAAGGAAAGATATATAAATATGAGAAATATATGAAAGTGTATCTATAATGGCACGCACCCTTGTAGATACTAAGAGCGAAGAGAGCAAGAGAAAGAGAATGACTTTCGTAGCCATGGCTAATCAAGGAAAAGGGGATGAATTAGAGAGAGCATGAAGCTTAGGTATATATATAGAAGCCGTGGGTACGTAGAAGACGAGAGTAAAATCTGGCACATTTCGTGCTGTGAATGACAGCTAGCTAGCTAGCTACAAGTAGCAGATTTTCAAAATCTTTATTTGAAGTTCAGAACTTTCTGGGATCAATGGTCTTGTCTGCTAATTAAATATAACGTATCACAAGTAGTTGTAGATTGTATATATATTATTAGTTTATAGGCAAATAACATAATTTATGTTAGCTCCTTGATCCATTTGTTCATAAATAACTCTTTTTTTATATCAGTACATCCATAATTAATTAGGAGAGCATTAAATGCTCAGTTTGATGCATATATAATATATACACAACAAAACAAAGCAGTCGACTAACGTGAAATTACTACTGTATGTGTAGAAACCCTGTTTACATGTAATTAATTAGTTGAATCAATATAAATTAATTTCGACTAACAAATAATTTTGGCATTTTCAACTGATCATTAATGGCAAGGTTTCGAAAGACCATTGGATTCCAAGTCCTCGCGCCCATCCCAAAGTTGCCAATACTAATCAAGAAAAAGATGCCGACTTTTTTTTTAATTGATAATTTTGATAGATACTCTAATAATATTGTAAAAAAAATAGTTCTTCGGTATAAATTGATAATGAAAATACCATTATCAATGGAACTCTCAAAGCGCTATCTCAAAGAGCGCTTTTGCTTTGTCCACAAAGTATTAAGGTAAGTTTAATTAAAGTGATAAAAATTAAGATAAAATAAGATAAAACGAAATAAGTTATGGGTTCGTAATTCGTGTAATAAGATAAAAAAGTGAATAACTTTTAGAGATTTTTCTAAGATTTTTAGAGATTTTTTTTTATTTCTTAGCACTCTAAATGGTGTCTTAGTGTTTATCCATATTTAAATCACATATTGAGATTTTTTAATGTATATTTATTATTCTTATATTTTTTAAATTAACTCTTTATTTTTTTTTTGTCATGCTAAAAATTAAAAAAATATACTAAAAAAATTAAATATTAATATTTTTTTGACAATATTCTTACAATATTTGCCAAAATTATTTTTTTTTGATAATAAAGAAAACAGCCAAACTCGATTAACCAGGTCGCTGGTTGGGTTTATTAACACACACATACCCTAATATCCCACTGATGTAGAATGCCTACCCACTACGGAACCTGGACGGGCTGAAGGCCCTAACTGGTGTAAAGACCGGCCCAGGAGAATAATAGTATACTAGACCCAAATGGCCAATAATTGTTTTTTTTTTTATAACAAAAAAAACACCCAAACCCAGCTAAATAGATCAAAACTTGGTCGTTGGGTTGAGTTTATTGGCACACACACTCTAACATCCCAGCCAAGTTGGATGCCTGCCAAAATTATTAAAAAAAAAAAAAGTCATGCCTTCCTTAGTCCTGGAGTACACTTCTCCAGCAAAGAGTCTTCGGGATCTGCAAGCCATCGTCCCTTTTTAATGCACATTAATTGATTCAACCTATGGGTTTTTGTTATTTTATTCTAGCTTAATTAGTACATATTTATTTTTAAAATTACACACAGACACGCAAATTCATATGCCTGTACATACATATATGTATTAATTTGTTCAAAACGCATGCGGCATTCACCGTAAATCCTCAATAATCGCCGTTAATCTGTAAGAATTTTAGGTTACGTTTAATTGGGAGATAGAATAATAAGATTCGAGAAGACTATATGATTTTGATAGTTTTCCAATAAACGTTAAATAGATTTAATGAAGATTTGTTCAACAATGTTAATGAAGATTTGTTCAATTTGAGGATTATGCGTAACCATTGTGTAGATGGAGCTCTCTGCTTAGACGAGCTTTATTGGTTCATCGAAGAGGTCAAGCATTGCGAACGTTCGATTTGAGAAGTTCTTAAAGCTGTGAGTGCCAAAGTAAAGAAGAAAGTAAAGCAACGACGACGTATGATGTGGGCTTTGCCTGGGGATTCTAGGATTCCCTTTGGCTGGTTTTTTACATGTTAGTATGGGAGATGAACAATGTCTTTGGGACTCCATATCTAGAGCATTTTTATGCAACCAAACATCAAATAAGATGAACCAGTGACTAATCTAATCCTCCCCTGATATTCCACACAAACACAGCGGTAAGACTTTAAGCTGTGACAGGACAGCCATTAAAGAATCAAGATGGAGAACTCCATCTACAATTTGCTGGTGTTTAAAAGTTCCTTGCCTGCGATTGAGCGATTGATTACTTCACACAAGTAAATACATGGTTGCTTGAAGGCAATGGTATTAATGTTCAGCAAGTATGCAGTACTCTGTTTTAAGACATTAAACAATTCTTTCTGTTGATGTTAGAACTTCAAACCTTTTAAAATTGCTACGTTCACACTAAATTCAGGCCTCCATGTCAACGTGAAGATTTGATCTTGCTAATTTGCTATCCTAAATAGACTTCAAAGTTCTAACCAAAGATACATATGTATGCATATTCCTGAATGTAAGCTAAGTTGCCAATTCATATTCATCTGTGGTTTTCAAACTTTTAACGGCATCTATTCATATTTACATTATCAAAGAGAGCTCATCAGAACAATATTAGTTCATCAAGTTCTATTTCAGTGAAACAAAATCAACAGAAGTTAAGTCTGATTACCCAAATTTTATCAGCTTACCAAAAAAAGAAAAAAAAAAAGAAAAGAAAAAAGGTTCTCAGAACAATTTCAATTATGAACACCGACTAGGTGTGCTTTCAGAGACAAGAAGTTCCATGCGATAAAAGGCTGCTAATGGAACTAACTATGATGAGTACAATAACCTTCCATTATCAACTAAGATTCCAGAATTCTGACAAAGAGCTTCAATATGCCCGCCTTTTCTCTGCGACTGTAGGGACAGTTAGATCAATAAATGAAGTCTAGTTGCAGCCTGCTTCATCCTCAAAGCTCAAGTTCAATGTTTGCAGCTTGAAGCCTGAACCTTGTATGATCTCAACCAAATTGGAGGCCACCCCTGTAGCTTGTAACGTCGTCTCTTTTGTCAGCTGGGAAAAATGGATGCAGTGTCAATATACACATGTTCAAAGAATGACATTGATATGAGAAATTTCTCGTAATTATATACAACATCAAGCACAGCAGCCCACCTCCATTGTGTAATGCACTCACTGGACGAAGTTCATATATGGCGATGAATTTGAGGCAAACTGTTTACAATCCATGAAAAATTTACTGACTCCAAGCTCATCAAATACTTTCTGTTTACCGCCCTTGCAAATCAAGGACTAGGAGCATTTTGTTCACATTTTTAGATGCATATTGAACTCAAAAGTGATTGGCCTTGACAGGATTAACACTTTCAAACTACAGTTCCATATATGAAAAAAAGTAAGATGCAACAAGCCGCTTGTACTCACCTCAACACTTGCGATACCCTCAACAACTTGAACTTTTAAATTGGTAATACCCTCTGTTTCCTGAAAAGATAAGAAATGAAAAGGCAACTGGAAAGATTAGAAGGGCAAATATCCCAGATAAATGGAACTGTAACTTATACCATTTGGCAAAAACAGCTTAAGCTGAAAAAACCCACGATCAAAAAGTGTATAGACAATATTCAAGGCTTGCCAATAATCTTTTTTTCTTTCTTAGCATTAAAAAATTCCCCAGTTTTAATTTTATCAGATTTTTATTTTTGACAATTTACTTCTATCAGATATTCTCAAAGTTTACTCAGTATCTTCTATCCTTTCATTCTTTCACTCCATCATTACTTTCAATACTGAAATACCTATTGAAATACCTAAATTGTTGGGCTCCATGCACAAGAAATTGGACAAAGCAACCTGAACAGAATTCTCTTTGAAACAAAAATAAATATATAAATGAACAAATATTATTAATTGCATACAAACAAATTCACATAGACTCCATTTGTATAGATGGATTTCAAATGAACTAATTTGAAACTAAACTTTGCAAGCTATTAGGGAGTTCGCTACTATAGGTAGACTGAGAAACTACAAAGGGGAAGACAGAATAGAGATAGAAAATGCCACTTTGTTAAAAAACTAAACTTATTTATAAGAAGGATTTCAATAACTACTTTTACGTTATTATTTCAAAGCCATCATTTTAAGGCCGCTCAAATTCAAGTTGAAATCCATAGCTAAATTATCAAATTTATATTTGGGTGTATCTCATTCAATAAATACTGCCAAATTCTTTCATTTCAAATTCAGAAATATAAAAACAATCATATAGAATAATTCAGTGGGTACCTCCAATGCGTTGGTCACATTTGAAATAGCTGTTTCATTCATTGTTCCTTCTGCCTACGTATTTAACACAATTGAGTGTTCAGACACATAGGCAAATATGAATATAAGACAAAATACAAATGGATGGTCAAATGCAACACATAAAAACATGGCAATATCACAAGATAACCGTACTTAGTTGCTCCTGTGAATCACAAAAATAGACATTAAAATTAAGACTAAAGGTCTGACAAAAAAATGATACCGGCTGAAGAACGTAATAAGATTTTATTATGGATGTATTTTTACTTGGCTTTGGACACTCATCAAATAATCATATTCAGTTGTCAATTTAATTTAATTTAGGATTAGTTTTAGAATATTTTCTAATAGTTTTTAAATATCTTTTTATAATATTTTATTTTTCTAGGAATATCCATTTTTTGCCCCGTTTAATTTGGCTTTCCCCATTTTTTTTTTTTTTTTTTTTTTTTTTTTTTTTTTTTTTTTTTTTTTTATGTACGCTTCTTTGCATCAGTTAGTATCAGAGTTAGCATGGCACAACGAAGAACCGAGAGATGTCATAGTAATAGTCCTCAAATTGCCAACATTGAGTAGTTTATGAATGCGATAAAGTCGCATGGAGTCGTGATGAGAATAATGTTTCCAGCAGTTGGAGAATATGATGGGAGCTATAGCCCAACAACTAACCAACTTGACCGTTGGCAATCGACCTCAACGCCCACCCTTGGATCATTCTTCTAGAAAAAAAGAACAGTATTTAGGGGAAGAACTTGAAAAGGAGTTTCTGTTCACATCATCAATTACTCCATATTAAATTATAAATTGAAGTAAACCACCCGTCTTTGATAAAGAACCAAATATTGCTGAAGTACTAAAAAAATCTTACCAACAACATTCTAATATAATGATCCATTCTAAAATTGATTTTCTGAAGATCCATTGGTTATGTAGATGAAGAAATTTGTGAAGATTTCAATCAAAATTTTGGTGAAAAATTATTTTCCTCAATGGTTGAATCATATCTCCCTGCTAAAAAATCAAGGAAGTAAGAAATTTCAAAATTCAATAATAAATTCTGTCCAATATGGGGTGGATGGTGCAGGCTGAAAATTGTAATAACATTCTATTATAAAAGTTTCCTACTTAGTTTTGGATATTCTTTATAGAATCATCTATCGATTTTATTTAATTTATGATTAGTTTTACAAAATTTACTTATTTTTTAAATACTTTTTAAAATATTTTATTTTTCTAGGACTATCTATTTTTAGTTCCGTTTATTTTGGCATTTTTTTTTATATTCTAGTATCCAAATTAAGTCAAATTTGTCATTTTTGATAATTATATATATATATATATATTTGCATTGACTGAGATTCTAGCATTCAATGTTTTCCATTTGAACTTGGAAGCCTAATGGCTAAGTAGATGAGTTGTTTTTTTATTAATAAAATTATTTTCTAGAGAGACTACCTAGAAAATCTGTGTTTTTTTTTTTTTTTTTTTCTGGACGTTTATAGACTAAACAACAGAAAACTCGCAAGAAATTCATTATCTTCCCTGCATCTCAAAAAGCAGAAGGCATTTTTACATGGAAGAACATTACAAGTACACAATACCATAAGGCAAAGACAGCACAAACCCAATACACTGGATAAGCTCGTACTATTTGTTCTCCAATATTTCCTATTTAGGCAGAAACCCAAGAAAAAAGGACAGATTTGAATACCTGAAAGAACATGGTGAGAGCGTCGGAAGTCGAGGCCGAAACAGTGACAGGCTGATCAGTCGTCGACGCTTCTACTGGAACGAGGGTTTCTTCGGCGACCGACCGAACAACCTTTCTCCGTCGTTCGAAATTGTTCATCTTAACTACATCCACCGAAGTGTGATGCTTACCGTTGGAAGTGCCGCCATGGCTTTGAAGATGAAAGACTCGAACTGGAATCCAAGAAGAAGAAGAAGAAGAAGATTTGGGTGTGCGAATCGAACACAGATGGGAAAATCCAGAGATTGAGGCCATTGATTGATGGAGGAAAGCCCTCAATTTTATCTTTCCAAACCAAAAGCAATCTCGCCGCAAGACTGAGCCTTCACTCCAAATGGGGATAACTCGCCTGCTTGACAATTTAGCGCCTGCATTGGAAGTAATGAATACTGCTCTGAAAGTAGTACGTCCTTTTAGTCCAGATCCGTTTCAAACACCCAGTCCAAATTCTCTGCTCCACCAATGGCCTCTAATTTGGGGTGAGAATTTAAGGGCCGATTGGGGCACTAAAAATTTATTTAATCTTTCTTATATTTTATAAAATTTTTATAAATTTATATATATATATATTTACATATTTTAGTAAACTTTTACAAATTTTAATAAATTATTTTATAAATTTTAATAATCTATATAACAAATTTAATTAATAATTTGACATTTATATATGTATTAATAATAGATTGCTCCAAGTTAAATTCGTCTATACCTTTAAACACGGGAGAATACTAATATCTTTATAAATCTTAATAACTTTTTTGGCCATGTTGGGGGCTCTACAAAATAAAACAAAATAATACAAAACTATACAAATATCTACAAATACGCAGCCCGAGATTATAAAATTTAAATTTTATACTCACTACACAAAACCCGAGACTGTAAAATTTAAATTTTCTACTCACTACACGAAGCCCGAGACATTAACTTTTTATTTTATACAACTCCAAACACACCCAGGATCTGGTTGAGATGTCTTATGTTTCCTCATTGAATTCTCCTCTTCAGATGCACCCCCATCACTCTTGAGAGCAGAGACAAACTTGACAGGTCCTTTTGCTTTGCTTGAGGTGAATGAAGACAATTTTCCACTCCCTAGTCTAGACTTGTCATTTGGAGCTTTCTGTGCTTCCAAAATATTATCCAACTTCTTTGAACCAGATTCTCACTTCTTAAAGGATTGGTTTATTTTGCCAATGTTCTTCTTCAGTTCTTCAATTTCCTTGTTCAAAGTCTGATTTTGTGCAATCAGATTCTCTTCATTTTTCTTCAGAAATTCAATCAACTGTTCTTGTTCACAGACTTTGGTTCTATAGCTCTCAACTTCGCCCATCAATCTTTCTTTTTCTTTTTCAACAACGTTAAGCTTTGAAATGGCCTTTCCTTTGTGTTTAACAAGAATTAAACTCTGTTGGTACAACTCTGAGTACTTTTCTTGCAACAATTCTAATTGTTCTTGCAGATCCTCTTTACTTTCCTATTCAAAAGTAGTACTTTTATCATCTTCAGAAGTTTTCTTTTTGAAATCAGTGGCTTCAGAGGTTTCTGCCAGTCACACCATGAGTTTTCACTATAAATGCAAGTACCTCTGAGGAATTATCATCTAAACCAATTAACTCATTATCTTCTTGATCTCCTTCACTCTTTGATTCATCCTCATTGTCCCATGAAATTGCAAAAACCTTCTTTGTCTTCTTTTTCAGTCGATTCGCACACTCATTTGCAAAATGACCATACCCCTTGCATTCAAAGC
>JAVXUM010000003.1:0-17198 GCA_035590655.1 Pouteria glomerata
AGGAGGGACGGAGCGAGCAAGCTGGCGCTGCTTAGGGAGGGAGGGCTACTGGCCGTTTAATCAAGGAAGCTGCCAAGGCAACCGACTGACGCACGCGCATGATGGCGCGCGACATCGACGGTCGACCCACAGGTTCGCATCTCCGTTGCTGCCGTTCCCCCATCATGACAGCTTCGAATGTTTGCAGGTGCCTCGTGGGAGGAAACATCGTGTGATTGCCATGTGTTCGTGATCGCGATGTTTGAGATCTGCGCCAAGGCAGAATATGCTTTTTGCTGCGCGACGCCAGCTTGTGGCAGATCTGTTACTGAAACGCTGAATGTCGAGACACCTGGGGAGACCGTAGGTATTTCCAGCATATATTACAAATGTGTTCAGTGATGGCTTGACGAGAGGATTCTCATAATGCGCCTTGGTCTCTTTGGCTGAGGTTGGCAGCGAAGTCCTCAATCATCTCATGCATTATCGGCGCAAAGGCTCTTTCGGCATACTGCCTACACGATCGAAGGCTGGCACGAGATGGTCAGCACTTTTACTTTTCATATTTTCAATTCTATTATTATCGTATCATCTTAATATCTATCGTTACATAGTTCCATACATAATTGCATCTCCAACCCCTCCAAAACAGAAAATTAAAAACCAGGAAAAAAGAATGAAAGATAAATCAACTAACAAAATGCTCTGCACAGAACAGGCCTGTAACACAACACCGCGACAACTGGGTACAACACAGCTTGAAGGTACAGAAGATTAGCTCAAATGGCTCAACTTAAATAAATTCTAGTCCTAACTATGCTTTTTTTTTTTTTAAGGGTAAACTATGCTGTTTCATTGATTACACCTCTACATACAGTGGGGAGTTCCATATTTCAGTGATTCTTTTATAGGCTGTGAGCTCGTCCACTATCCCAAAGTGATGTGTTGTGCGCAAAGAGAATCACAAATCTCGGTGAGCTGGTACAAGCTTCAGTAACTTGGCAAGATCATAAGACTTGAAGTCTTTCCCATAGCATAAGGCTAGATCAAGGGGTGTTTTCCCTTCCTGAAACTCAATGAGGTGATAATGTTAAATCCATTTTCTTGAAAAACTAGAAGAATAAATTATACAGATGATCCAAAAATCAAAGTAAATAAATATGCAAAGAAAATGACAAAAGAGCATGAAATTGATGCCTTCACGAAGTCTAAATCAGGAGATGAGCTATCATTAGCATGTTTCCTTTGCAAAAGTATCATTAAAGAGAAAGAGAGAGAGATGAAAATGCAAAAGAAGTTTAATTTATAATTCTTTAATGTACCTGATTTCTTCTAGTCTTATCTGCTCCATTGACCAGCAAAACTTTTGCTATGTCTCTATTTCTGCTTTGGATAGCAATATGCAGTGGAGTCCAACCTTCCTGCAAGAAAAACCTTATTAAGCAAAACTAGAATTGTATATATGGAACAAGGAAAAAAAAAAAACAGCCTATCTAGCCTGTACTCACATTATCAGCAGCATTTAAATCAACATTGAACTTGATTAATAGCTTCACAGTTTGCACCGCCCCAACTTGAACCGCATAATGAAGAGGGGAAGCACCATCCTGTTAAGATGGTAAACAGATCAACCCATAGACTTTCTGAAATTAAACAATAATATGGCTGTTCGAAAGGTCAATTGTGAAAAAATAACCAAACAAAAAACAAAGAAAAATAATAAGAAAACAAAAGAGGGAAAAATGCCTCACCTGATCTCGAATGTTAGGATTTGCACCTTTTCTCAAAAGATGACTGATGACAGCCTCCTTTTTACCAATAATTGCTGTATGAAGAGCCGTCAGACCATCCTGCTTCACCAACTTAATCAGTTGCTTGCCTCCTGAAAGAAAGTTCCTCCATTCGAGTGCTGAAACATGAAGAAGTCATACCTTGTCAACAAGGTCAATGTCAAGCCCATTTCCAAGTAGCATGTCCATTTCTCGTATCTGCCCAGCAAGTGCAAGAGAATGGAGGGGGCTCCATTTCGCCTGAGATTAACGTAGCACCAATTTATCAAATACAAAACCTAGTCTTCCAATCAGCAACAATTGCATATTACAATATCTTTTTCGCATTAACTTTTATGCAGAATACACTCCATAGTTGATAATAGTAAGCAGGAAATTGCCAGGAGAAGTTGCTGCCACGACCATGAAGAATGAGGACCAAAAGAGAAGGAATAAATTTATTTAACAAAAGAGGCAGCTAAATATGTTGACACTTACTGTTGATAATTTACCCAGGTTAGGAGCTGCATTCTGTTGCCAAATAGCTCTTTCTTCTGGCCCCAAAAGCTGTTCAACCTCTGCAAGAATTAGACGATACGGTACCAGATGGGCTTTGCTCAAGAGCTGACAAAATTCAAATTCAAGGATACATAATAGAAACAGAAAATGTTGCACCAAAAATAAAAGAAGCAAGCCAAATCGCAAATTTCACTGATTTAAGGAAAATCATATTAGTCCTGCTTTTTAACTTAACGTTGTACGAGAAGATAGCTGTTTTTTAACTAAATTGTATGAGAATATTACTAATATGTTTTCATTTTCATTGTCGAGCAAAACAAAAAATTATATGTGGATATTATGAACAAAGAGGATTTAAGCCCATGACTGTTGGACAGTCAAGAAACAATATGTCTACAGAATGAGTGGAGACGAGAACGATGTTACGTGAATGCGTCGCAAAACTAGAAAAGAAACAATTAGGAATAAATGAATTCATGTGATGGTAGACAATTGAAAAGAAATTGAGGAAAAATCAATTAAAATGACTTGGGCTTCATTTGGGAAGCTGGTACCTATTCAGCTACTAGCTACTCAACTTCTTTTGTCTTTTTCTAAAATAACTAAACTTGCCCTCTTACATTTTAAATTTCTTTTAAACTATGAAGGGCAAAACTGTCAAATTAACAAAAAACTAACAAGTTTACTAAAAAGTTAGTTTTTTTCTCTTCGTAAACACGAAAAAATGTAGCTTTTTTACCATCCAAACCAAGCCTTCGTTATGTACAAGGACGACTATAGAAATAGCCATACATTAACACCATCCAGATAGAGGATAATGGTAGAAGATGAGAGAGATCAAAATTAACATGAGTTGAGAACATATGAATGGAATGTAAGCTTGTGTCCAATGAACATCAAGTAGTTGGGCCAAATCTGGGTGGAGTTGATTCTCAAAGTCAAAGTGATGAAAGTAAATACGCAGGAAATAGCGCATATCCAGTTGGGTCGAGGTAAAATTATTACTTATTTCCTTAACACTTCCACCAAAAAAAGAAAAAACATTAGACCGGAGTGAATGGGAAACTTCTGCAAGAGAGTGGATCACTATAACATTGTTCACCCAAGGTAAAGCAGGTCAAATATAAACTAAGCAAATAACCAGCACCTGCTAAATACACTTCAAAGTTCTAACAACAGAGAAAGTGACACTGAACTGTGACTTGCCTAGCATACTCAATTGCATAGAATCTGGAATAATTAAAGAAACTTTTTATTATTTCTCTAACAAATAACTCTTCCAATAAGGTTCTATAGTGCTGCATGTTTAGACAATATTCAAGAGACCAAAATTCAACGAAAACAAAAACAAGATTACAAAAATAAAAAAACATAGAATAATAGGAAAGAACAGCATTTGAAGGGAAGAACAGATAAGAAAGCAATTAAAACCTTTCAGAAGGTCCTCCTCGTACTTGTCCGTTTCTGTTGAGGACTTGTCAGAACCACAAGAAGAAGCAATAGCTGAAGCAACTCTCTCTTCTTCCTCCCAGTCACTCTCAAAATCCAAGTTGTTTTCTTCTATTTCTTCACCTGCATCATCATCATCATCATCCTCATCGTATTCACTGCCACTACCATCATCAGGATCTTCCCAACGTACTTGATTGTTAGGCAAGGAAGCAACCCGGTTCAATGCAACCCCAAAAACTAGCCTTAATTTTAAGCTCACTGCAACAGCTGGAAGGCCAATGCTTACATTTGTTGGACTAACATTAACTATTTTCAAAAGATTGTTGCTGCTGCTGCAACAACTAGTCAGAGCAGGAGGAGCAGTGGTAACAGAAGCTGAAATTGGAGGAACAAGTTGCTTAAATGGAAGAGCTGCAGTAGCAAATGACACCATTGCTTTCAACCCTCTATTCTTCAACCGGTGAGATGTAGAGACAATCTACTTGCTCCTCCTCCTCCTCCTCCAGAGTCCAACAACAAAAGGCACTCTTATTTAGGGTTTTGTTAATCACAAGCTTATGTAGTTTGATTTTTCTTCCCCCTTTTCGTTTGTGTATTTTGTCACAGGATACACCTATTGCCAAGTCACATGTCAAATTTGTCAACGACATATAGCAGCATAATTTTCCAAATAACATACTGACAAACAGTCCATCAAGTTATTTTACATTTACAGGAACTAAAAATGCCCGCAAGTACACCTTTATCAAGTAAAATTCTGTCTTTTCTTTTCCTTTTTTAACAAGGATCTCTACTGCTGTAGCATTATTAATCACATTACATCATCTGATAAGAATCCTTTCCACACAAAAAACCTGCAGTGCCAAAATTGATGCACATCCTAGCCCAAACTTAAAATAGTGGGCTAAGAAAAATTTGGGCCCATGCATTGATCCATGATCCCTGCTCTAGAAAATTAGGATGATAAGAATTAGGAGTGAGCATCCAGTCAGGTAACTGGTTTTTGGGTCGGGTCGGTCTCAATCCGAATTTGCTTCCCAAAGTCTTTACCCACCTGCTAAATCTGTTTTTGGATATCAGGTTAACAAATAATCGGGTCTCAGGGCTGGGTAACAGGTTACCCACTAACCTTTTTTTTTTTATACCAAAAATCTCTGGGACTGTATGATTGTATTAATTTCCCTGCACTAAGGCTGTCCTAAAAGTAAAGCTAATAACCTGTAGTGATGAAAATGGGTCAAGTCGACACGCACGGCCCCTCCGTGCCTAGGTCAGGGCTAGGGTTGAGGTGGCCTGGCTCGACAGCCCTACCCACTACTCTATAAATTACAAAAAAAACCCCAAATTAATTACAAACCCCCCCAATCCTCTATTATAAATAACTCACACATCTTCAATCCAAAAATGACAGATTAGGTACTTCAAAGGCATCAAATTATAAAGTTTGTAAATTTGCAAACTTTATTTATTTTTTAATTTGTATATTTTAATTTTTTTCCATCAAATTATTTTTTCCAAATGAATCTTAGAGAGGGTGGGGACTCAATAAATTCTCCCCCCACAAGCAATTTGCAACACCAACACCCAGTGGCACAAGTGCTGCGATCTGAGAATCATCATCAGGTACTTCAAAGGCTTCAAATTATTCCAAGTTATTAAATTTGCATACTTTACATTTTTTTTTTATTTTCCATACATACAAATTTTTTTTTTTTAATTTGCGTACTTCAATTTTATTCCATCAAATTACTTTTTCCAAATGGATCATAGAGAGGGTGGGGACTCAATAACTTCTCCCACTTATGAGCAATTTGCAACACCAACACCTAGTAGCACAAGTGTTGCTTTTAAATATGCGACTGTAAAAAGAGAAATGTTGGCTGTAGTAAAATGTCTTTCAAAATTTCAAAATGATCTCTTAATCTAGCCATTTTTTCTCAGGATTGACTGCAGTTCGGTCAAATCCATAATTCAAAAAGATGTTAAAAATCTTGTGTCCAAACAGATCTATGCTGGTTGGCAAGCATAGTTAAGCTGCTTTGATTTCGAAATCGATTATATTAAAGGAGAATCGAATTTTCTAGCCGATTTTTTAACCCATGAATCTTTACAGGGTAGTTAAATATGTCTTTCTAAAGAGGAAGAAGCTCGAAGCTTCTTGCATCAGTTATGGCATTGAGGGTATCGATTACCAATCTCAATCTCGTGGTAGAGTCCTAATCAATTTTCAAAATTACAAGACGATTCTCACATGATCAATCTTAAAGAGTATCTTGCCTGAAAAGAAGAAAAGCTGAAAGCCTATTTACAATAGCAAAAGGAAGGCTCGAAAGCCTCTGCATCAGGATCTAAGCCTGAACAAAAGGAAGAACCTCAAGCCTCTATGGCTCAAGTTCTAATGTCTCAACTAGAACAAGAGACTAGCTCTTTTATGGAGCCAATCTTGCCACTTCTCTATCCTGAAGATGATCAGTAGCTTAATGATCCTTGGTATATTAAACAACGATATCTCGACAGGTATGAATACTTAATACCCGATTATAAATACCGGTATGTTTATGAAGTTATGCTTACAACTACTGGTTCTGTCGAAATTCGACACTTTTATGCAAATAACAATCCCTCTAAGGAGATTAATTATTCGCAATGTTTTCTAAAAAAGATTTTTAATATTACTGATTGGGGTAATGACCCCTTTAAATCCAAAACCTTGAGGATTCAACATGATCCTCAAAAGGATTATTTATATAATTTTTGGGATTATATGAATGCCTGGACATTCACATTTTACTATGAAAATTCCAGGAAAAAACATTCTTGGTTCTTTAGGATCCGAGAAGAATTTTTTGAAGCAACAAAAATTATTCCTCGCTGGTTCTATGCTTGGTGGAGAAAATTTGGGCCCGCCATTTCTTTACTGCCCACTTCGGTCCAAGATTTATGATCCTTGGCTAGAAAGTCACCCTATTCATAAAAAGTATATGAGGGGCAACCTCTGTTTTACTTTTGGGCCGAATTTCATATTCCTTTGATTTGGAAATGGGGCTTGACTATTGAGCCAGATGATTTAGACATCCCAACTCTTTACCGAACCTTTCACTTCCAATGGTGAAAACAAGTTGATGTTCAAGATCTCATCTCTAAGATGAAGAATCAAATTACTGAGTATTCTACTCAGCATAATTTTCATTCAGAAGAAAAATCAGATTCTAAGTCTGATTATGTCTCAATTAACAAAAAGTCTTAAAAGAAGATACCCTAGAGCCAGTGCTAAAGAAATCATGGCTAAATATCTTGAGCATCTCAAGAACGAGTTCAGTCAAACATTTGACTTTTCTTTTGGAGAAACAAAGACTCAGATGTCTTTGGATACTCGATCCTCTCATTCGGATCATTCCCAGCATTCAGCTCAAGCGGGTGAAGCGCAGAACCTAGATGACGAAGATCTTAACCCAAAAGATATTTTGGAATCCGCAATTGAAATGTTGCGCCAGGACAAAGGAAAAGGACATGCTGATTAAAGAAATCGTGGCCCACCAGTCACCCAAAGCTGGCCGCCCATGTGCCAGGATTCCAATTCCTTGATCCCTTCAGCTTTACTTTAAGTAAAGCAAAGCTATCTCTAAGACAACTGGTATTGATATAGAAAAAAGATGATGCTCTTTGTCACCCACTAGGACCGACCGACTGTAACCCTTCTAGCACACGCCATCGTGGGAATAGCTTTGTATGAGTTAATAATTAAAAGTTTTATTCGGATTCCAAATTGTTTATTTTCGGGTCCGAACAGTGTGTTTTCGTTTTTATTTAAAGGATGTCTTGACCCTTGTTCAGGCAGAACTTCTTTTCTGTTTCTCTTTGAGTATTGTAATAAAAATCCCTCATCAACAAAATAACAGTTTAGAAAAATATTCTGACCTTGTTGATCAGAAAAATATTCCGACTTTGTTGGTATCAGCTCTTCATCCTCCATCTCTTCATCGGAAGGAGGATTAGAATTAAGAACTATCTTAAGGATAGAAGTCTTAGAGGCTTCGTCTATTTGAAGTTCCTGGATTATTTGCTGGACATAACAACGATTAGCATAATGTCCAATTTTGCCACATTTCCAGCATTTAACATGTTTCTTCGGTTGCTGTTTTTTGAAAGTGGGTCTCTGAGGGAGTCTTCTACTATGACACTTCTTCTTATAAAGAAGATTTTTTGTGTAGGAGAATTTTCCTTTGGAAACAAATCTTCTTCGAGAAGATTTATGAGGAGAGTCTCTATGCTTGGGTCCAATATCAAAAGCAAATTGGTCATAGAAATCTCCTAACTCTTTTCTTTCCGACAATTGCTGTCTTTGGATTTGGTTTCTAAGCTTCATATCATTACACAAAGCTAAACCTTCCTTTTCTATGATATTAATAAGATATCCATAAGTCAAGTTATTATACGGTATGATAGTGCTATTTTGCTGCTCCTTGATAGAGTTTTTAACTCTTTCAGCAAAGAGGGTAGGTAATCTGTCAAGAAACTTAGATTTCCAATGATCTGATCCTGCATCATTAAGCTGAGTAACTCTAGCTAAAAAGGTATCTTTATACCATCTATAATGGGATAAATTAGGACATCTAAGGTATTGAAATAGAGTCCTAATGTTCTCAGTTTCACTATCAATTTGACCAGTGAAATGTTCTAAGATAGTACAGACCAGTGTATAAACTGCATCTTCTACAACCACAGGTTGAACTCTAGAAGTTTCTTCTTGCGTAACTATCACATTTCTGATTTTAGTGGTTGTTTGCACTGCGTTTCGCTGTGCTTGGGTCAATATATGATCCCAGCAACCCCTCAAAGTTCCTTGAAACCCTGCAATAAGGTTTTTACAAACTTGGTAATCAGAGGTTCCGTTAGCCTTTTGAATTGTTGAATAAAGCAACATTCTATGGCATAATTCATGAATAAGTTTGGGCGTTAAACCATCAATAGCCCACATATAACCAATGTTAGCAGAGTAATCTTGATGAGGATATTCCATAGACTCTTTATAGAGAACATCTACTGGAGTAGGTCTCGTGTAATATAATTTTTCCATAGGTCTTGGATTAGACCTAGGATTTGACAACCAGGTAAACTTAGATCTACCCTTAGTTCCTATCTTATTTAAGTCGAAATTATGACCGGAACTGAATTGAGATTCTAAAATCTCTTCAGGAAAATTAGCTAATTCTTCCTGTAAAGTGTACCAAACTTATCTTTAATCCCTTGAACTATATTGTCTATAGTTAACTGGGGTGGAGACTTAAAGCCTTCAGTAACCTCTTCGGGGGTTTTATAATGGGAGCTTTGAGCTTCTTATCATAAGAAGGAAATTGTTTATTGAAAATCTTTTTAACATCATGCTCAAGTTGTTGATATTGATTTTCAATCCGATTTAATTGACGACCAATAGTATTCAAACTTATATTTGAAAAATTCACTTGTTGATGCAACAAATGTATGTCTTTATGTGTGACCGTCTCACGACTTTCAGCATAACTTTTAACAAAAGGTGTTGCATGCATGTTTTTAGGTAAAACAATAGTTTCCATTGGAGGATGTACAGAGTTTAGAACTCTATTATCAGCAAGTTTCCATTCTTGTGAAATAACGTTAATTTGGTTTTGAACCATCTCAGTTGTAAAAAAATTTAAAAACCAAGGAACAAAGTCAATCAGTTCGTGTGTTTCTTCAAGTTCAGAAAAATATTTATTTTTATAAAACAATTTTTGGTTTTCATCAAATTTATTGAAATACTATTTTCTAAATTTTTCATTATGAAAACTCATTAATCTATTATTAAGGGTTATTCTTAAAGAACTCCCAGGTGTGAGATCTAGCTTAGGCTGAAGATCTAAAGTTCCTATATAATTATTAATTAACATGGAAACTCATTTCAGATTCTGTGGGAGAAGTTCTTTTTTGGGAATTAGATCCTTGCGGATCTTGATAAATTCCTCTTGGAATTTGGGAATCAGATATTCTTATTCCCTTTATTTCAAATTTTAAATCTGAGACTTCTGAAGAAGGTATAGAAACCCTATAATTATGATCAGATTTAAGAGATCTAGTATCTGACACAAAAGATCTAGCAGGTGTGAATCGAATACGATTCTGAGGGTTGAAACTTATTTCAATATCACCAGAAGAATTCTGAATGATTTGCTCTATCTAATTTTGATCAGAAATTTTAGGCCTTGGAGGGACTGCTTGAGGCATAGTCCATTGAGAAGGAAAATTGATTTCTTCCCATTTAAGCATCCTATTAGTTGCAATGTTTGATGGCAAGAGATTTATTTCTATTAACACAGTTTGACCATACTGTCCAATTCTCTTAACCTGAGGACATAAAGTCTTAAGGAGTTTGAACTGAATTCTATAGATTATTGCTACAGTCTCAGATCCTTCTAAAAAATCATAACCGTGAGACTATACTTTTAAGCTTAAAGCTTGATCTATATTTCAATCAGTCAAACTAAGACTGAGATTCGGATAAGCATTGAAAAAGACTGGTCCATGACTTAGACTAGTTTGAATCACTCCCATAAGTGATTGAGTAAAATTGCGATCTCTCGCATCTCGAAGATAAGTAAGAATGGAGTTATTAGCTCCAAGAAGGGTTAATGGCTTAAAAGCCACTTGAACTAATCCAATATGGATATAGTTATAATCCTTGTGAAAGGCTTGTAAATCCTCTTTGGTGAGGAGTTCTAAGGACTTTTCAGACTGATCCATAGTGACCATCTGTTCTATAGTTTTAACTGAGATCCTTGATTTATTAAGATTCTCTACGAAACCAAATTTATAGATTTCCCTTGGATCTATTCTTGAAGTTGCTCAGGATACTCAACTAAATGAGTAGATTTGACAGTAGTATTTGAACTGCTTGATGAGCTAGAAGCTCAAGAACTTTGCCTTCGTAACATGAAATTTATATAAGTCTTACCAAGGTATGTAGAAGTAAAAGACACATATCCAAAATTTATACTTAATATTTTATTCATCCATATTCTTTACCTTTCTGCTCTAGTTGCCTAGACTGGATTTGTTACACCACAAGTTGAGATGAACCTCTGTTAATGGTTTCCACCGAGAAAAGCAGAGTTTTCTAATTAACTCTTAGGTGTCCTAGTCAACTAAAATCCAGGGTCTTACTCGGCCTACTTGACATACCATTTTTGAATGGTAATTTCCTTAAGCATCCCTAGTAAATAAGGTTCTTTTTGTTGAGAGGAGGAACTAGCACCATTACCTCCTTTTTCTAGGTTTTCTATTCTAGTCTTTAAAAGACTATTTTCTATCTTTATTTCTGCTAACTCACTTTTAATCTGATTGACCTCATGTCTAAGGTCTTGACTAGTAGTAATTTGAGATTGTTTAAGCTCTTTCTCTTGCATTCTTCTATAGACTTCTGCCATACTATAAGGGTTCAGAGGATTGCTTAACTGAGATATTATTTACTTCAGAATTAGAAGTTTCTCCCTTTGAGGTACTTTGGGATTGAACTGCTAAAATAAATTCGAATAACCTTTTTCTAAGGTTTGGATCTCCCAAATTGTTGATTTGTTCTAACAAATCTTCTTGATCCTTGATTAGGACATTAAGTCCCAATCCTTGCATGGTAGAAAGCATTCTATCATACTCACTATCATCTTTACAGACACAGGGTTTAGAGTTTTCTTCTAACTCATTGTCAACTCAAGCTCATCAAGTTCTTCATCAAATTATTTTTTCCAAATGGATCATAGAGAGGGTGGGGACTCAATAACTTCTCCCACTTACAAGCAATTTGTAACACCAACACCTAGTAGCACAAGTGTTGCTTTTAGTGTATCATCACTGCAACGCGACCAACAACGTGCTAGTTCAAAAGTTTTAGAATCCCATGCGATAATAGAATGACTAAGGCCCAGTGCAATATTTGTGGAGATTTATTAAAAAGATAGTAGGACTACTTCTGGAACTAATCACATAAAAAGAAAACTAAATAGAAAGAACAAACACAATCCCCACATCAACTTTTTAATTGATCAATTTTTTCCACATGCTACACAAATCTCAATTAGGTAACAAAGGAGGTAATTTGAATATTTTTCTTATGATCCCAAAAGAATACAAAATAACTTAGTTAGATTTATTGTTAAAAATGAACAACCTTTTACAATGATCAAAAATCAAAATTTTAAAGAATTCATTTGCAATAGTTTTATACCCCAATATCGTGGTTTTTCAAGAACTACTTAAAAAAAATCATGTTTTACGAGATTTTAAAATGAAAAAAAGGTCAATTAAAAACTTATTTTGAAAATTTTGAGGGAAGTGTTTGTCTAACTTTTGTCTAACTTTTGATACGTGGAAGTCTTGCCAAAGTATTAAATACATTTGCATTACTGCACATTACATTGATGAAAATTAAAAATTAAATAAACGCGTTATTTCTTTTAAATTAGTTGAACAACCTACACTGGATTGAGGGTTGGGAAAATTATTTCTAACTAACTTGCATCATGGGAATTAAGTAGAAAAATATTTTCCATTACTTTAGATATTCACACAATGATGTTTGTTTTAGTTACTTATTTAATACTTTGCCTATGAGAGACAAATTATTTCATAAGCATTGTTGTGTTTATATACTTAATTTAACTGTAAAAGACATAACAAATATTTAAGATTCCTTTGCCAGTACATGTAGCCAAATTGGTCTAAAACCTAGGAAATTGCCCATGAAAACTAATATAAGATGGAATTCAACTTATATTATGTTAAAAGTGGCTATTAAATATCAGAAAGTAATTGATTTATTTATTTTAAATAATTAAACTATTGATTTAACGATTGTTGAGCCTATTGAAAGGGCAAATGCAATTTTTTATAAAAATTTTTTACATGTTTTTGATCTTACAACGGCAGAAGAGGTAAGATAATAAACCCCACAAAATATTTTAGTTGCAATATTAAAAAAATATAAAAATATTTTATAAAAAATTACAATTGCCCAATTAATGAGCTCAATAATTGTTAAATCAATAGCTTGATTATTTAAAATAAATAAATCAATTGTTTTTTAATATTTAATAGCCATTTTTAACAAAACATAAGTCGAATTCCATCTTTTACTAATTCCCATAGGCAATTTTCTACGTTTTAGACCATTTTGGCTACATATACCAGCAAATAAATGAGTTTTTTTTTTTTTTTAAAGAACTCATAATACAAATTACGTCTCGTTTTATTTTGAAAATAGAGGAATCATAAATACACAATCTTTCTTTTACAATTAAATTAAGTATATAAACATAAAAACTCCCATAAAATAATTTACCTCTCGTGGGCAAATCATTAAATAAGTAAATAAAACAAACATCATTGTATAAAGCATTGTCTAAAGTAATAGAAAATATTTTTCTACTTAATTCCCATGATGCAAGTTCATTAAAAATAATTTCCTCAACACTCAATCTAGTGTAAAATTATTCAACTAATTTAAAAAAAAATGCGTTTATTTAATTTCTAATTTTCATCGATGTAATGTGCAGTTATGTAAATATATTCAATACTTTGCCAAGACTTCCACATATCAGAAGTCAAACAAACATTTCCTTAAATATTTCAAAAATAAGTTTTTAATTGATCTTTTTGTTTCAAAATCTCATAAAACGTGATTTTGTTTAAGTATTTATTGAAAAACCGCAATATTGTGGTGTAAAACAATCGTGAATAAATTCCTTAAAATTTTGATTTTCGATTATTGTAAAATTTTGTTCATCTTTAACAATAAATCTAACTACATTATTTTATGTTCTTCTTATATCATAAAAGAAATATTTAAATTACCCCATTCGTTACCTAATTGAGATAGCGTAGCATGTGGAAAGAATTTATCAATTACAGAATTGATGCAGGGATCATGCCAGTTCTTTCTATTTAAGTGACCAGTTCCAAAAGTAGTCCTACCATCTATTTAATAAATCTTCACAAATATTTCATTTCGCCTTAATCATTCCATCATTGCATGGCCTTAATCATTCCATGAAATATTACTAAATATTTCACTTAGTAATATAGTCTCATACTTTTGAACTAACAAGCTGTTGGCCGTTCTGCAACAATAATGCACCAACATCAGTACTTGATGTTGCAAATTGGTTGGGGAGGAGAACTTATCCAAATCAAAAAAATAGGAGTCTCTAGCATTCATGGGGGAAGAAATTGATGGAAAGAATAATTTGATAGAAAAAATTAAAGTATGCAAATTAAAAAGAATTGTACTTATGCAAATTTAAAAAAAAAATAATACAGTACGTAAATTTACCAACTTGGAATAATTTAAAGCCCTGAAGCAACCTTGGCTTCAAATTTGAAGCAGTTGATCACAATTGAAGAATGCATAATTAAAGAACATGCTTGAGTGTTGCTAGCTTGAGAGAGTAGAGAGATTTGAGAGACAATTAAAGGTTTTTTGTGATTTTTGAATTGAAAATGTGTGAGGTATTTATAATGGAAGATGGGAGAATATGCAATTAATTTGGGGTTTTTAATAATTTATAAAACATGAACTAGCCGTTCAACGGCTAGCCCAACTGTAAGAAAATCAAAAAAAGGCCACAACGGCTGGAAATTCAAAAAATAAAAAATAAAGAAAGAAAGTAAAGAGAGAGAGACACGGGTAACTCCAAAAGTAAGTGCAGCAAAAGCCTACAAATTCATATATGAGAATGCCTTCTTTGATTTTCATATATAAAGTCCCTAGATGAGATCATGAGAAGTGATACGAACTCACCTGAGACGACGAAGATGATACGGACTCACCGGAGAAGACGAAGATAAGAGATTGCCGATGAAGGTGCAACGCAAACTCGCCGAGATCTGTTGTGCATCGGCGTCGCCGCGGCTCAGCCTTTGAGCCCTAAATCGAGAAGGTTGAATTGTACAACACGGACCGGGTCACTTGAGAACAAAAATTTTAAAAAAAAATGTTTAAGCTACCGGGTAACCCATATTTATGTTTTTTAATTTTATTCAGGTCGGGTCGTGACGCAAACTAAAAACATCTCAATCTGACCGTTATGCCTCCGATCGGTCAAATTATCGGGTCGCTAGTCGCGGGCATGCTCCTGGATTATCTAAGATAAACCGGGTCGGTTGATAAAAATATCTGTGCTGTGCTTGATTTAGGGAATCAGATAATGGGATATAAATAATATTTTTTGGTAATATATGAGGTTGGATATAATATGAAATTAATTTTTTATATGAAATTATTTTTTTAATATTTGGTTGATAAGATATAAAATAAGATAAAAGATGTAATTTGACATATAATGTGGAAACAAATCCAGAGGTATGATATAAATAATATCACATCTTGCGTGGGATGTCTTATCCGGTATTTTGAAGGACTACGGAACTGAATGAGATTAAATATCTCTCAACCAAAAAGAGAAACAAACACTTCATTGAGTGGGGCCTACAAATAGCTAATCCCACCTGTCAAACTTATCCGGCTATCAAATGCAGCTCTAAGGTATATTGTGAGAGTCTTATAAAAACTATAATAAATATCTAAAATATTTTAGTAGAAGATCTGATAGTATATTAGAAGAGCCATTATAAACATTATAAGTGCACAAAAAATTGAACAACTCCAAAAATTGAACTAATTCGATTATTTTGGTTTGAATTTATTTAAGTTTGTAGTAAAATTAGTTCAATTCAGAATTAAAATATTATTAACTCAATATTTTCAGTTCAGTTCTTAAGTTAATAAATTAAAAACTAAATCAAATAAAAAATTATCTAACTCAAACCAATTTGAAAATTATAATATATAGTGTATAACCTGAAAAATATAATATGATACATAATTATATATAATATTATAAAGCCAAAGTGTGTGCTTGAACTGCAAACATATTTGAATTTTTAATATTATTTATTTAATGTCTACAGACTAAAAATAATTAAATAAGCCAAATTCAAAAACCAAATCAACTCAACCTAATATTTTAGATTCAGTTCTTTTTCTAACTAAAATTGGTTCAGTTTGAGTCTAAATTTTAGGAACCAAACAAAATTGGTTTGTTTTTTAATATAGATGTGACTTATTATTTTGACAATTATTTTTGGATGTGATTTTGGAAGAACTTTTTTTTTTTACGGACTTAGATTTAAAGTATTTTAAAGTTTTATTGTTGATTTTTTTTTTTTTTTTGTTATTTCAATATGTATCATAATATATTGTTTTACATGTACATGTTTAGGCACCAAAACCTACTAGTGTACTTGCTGTTTAATAAATAAAAAAATATATATATGTCATTATATATTAATGAATATTTCAGAAGTCAAAACCCATTAAAAAATAAATTATGAGATTCATTATTTTTAAACTCATTTTCCTAAACACCTTAAAACACATCCCACTTATATATCTAAAAACTCATTCTCTAAAAACACCTTACTTTAAAACCCCTAGCCATACACCCTACTCTCCACTACAATGTCCTTCCAACTATTTATCCTGACAATATTAATATAAGAAGGCCAGATGGTGATTTTTCACAAAAGTTTTTCCACAAAATAATATTACCTATTCATTCTTTAGAGTTCAATAACAATAAACACTTACTGTATTTTCTACAATATCCTTCTAACTATTTATCCTACTAATTAATGTCCAGTCCATTCCGACATTATCAATATGACAAGGATCAAATGGTTATCTTTCTTAAAAGTATTTTCCACAAAATAATATTACCTTTCCATTTTTGGAGTTATAAAGTAGATAGGTGTCATTTGGTTATTTAAAAAAAAAAATGACTTGGCGGATTTATCATCTTAGAAGAAAGAATGGCTTAACTGCTCATACTAGGTGGATGTATTTTTTTCTCCTTGAATTCAATCCTTATTACTTTGGAATTAATGTATATAATATATGATTCATCTAAGCAACGATACTTTCAGCAAATCTTAAACCAAGCCAAAATGAAAACGACAGACTGAGGAAAATTTAGCAACCAAGTTCACTTTTTTGTATCTGACAATTGATTTATTTTATTATTTTTTTTTTCTGGTATAACCAGTTTTCGAATGCTAGCACCGAAGCATCTGATGGAAAAATTAATATCATGAATGGGAAGCTACAGGAATGAACTGATTAGACAACAACAGTGCAAAAATTTATAAAAATTCAAGCAGTTGAAGATCTTTTATTGTATTTTTAGGAACAAATGAAAAATATTACAAGCATTCCAACAATACCCTCTCTCTTTTCTTTCCTAGAGACAGAGAGAGAGCGAAAGAGTGCATATATATATATTCAATTTGCAATCCTTCCTACATCCAAATATATAGTTGTATACATTTGTCAGGAAACCATAAGCTTCAATTGTTGAAGCTCATTTCCTCTAAAATTGAACATTCCATTCGGGAGTACAACAAAGAGATCGGAAGAGC
>JAVXUM010000003.1:17208-28658 GCA_035590655.1 Pouteria glomerata
ACCAAAGGTATTTTGAGAAGCTTCTTTTTGTATCAGGTGCCTCATTATTTGAAATTTCCAGTACCAAGTGATTTTACGATGAAAGAAATGACTCTTGTATGTTGTCTCTTACCTGCTAATTTCAATCACAATTCTTCCTCATCTGTTAAAAAACGCAGCTCCAATCCAAGTTTAGACTCGAAATTTGCCCTCCAACAACAGAAAGCTTCAACAGTAGTGTTTCAGCCCATCTGCTCCCCAATCAGGTCTAAGCCAACCACAAGAAAAGACAAGCCTTGGAAAAGCAAGAAATAGAAATGGATTCCATGTGCTGATAAAAGGCTTCTAGCAGCTGCTATGAGCAGAAGAAAAGCAAGTGCAAGTTCCTTCCTATAGATCCTATTTCTCTTTTTCACGAGGGGAACCTCTTGTTCCTTCAGTTTTGTGAGCATTTCTAGGCCAGACTCAGAAAGCCTCCTCTGGATTTTCTCCTGATTTGAAGTCATTGATTCCCTCTCGGCAAGGGCTAACAAATCAGATTCGGATGACCTGCCAGTCTTCTTTGTCACTACCCATTCATAAGCACTTCCCAGCTGAAATAAACCCGACAACATGGCATTGAATTTTGTCACAGACATTGTGTTCTCAAACAGGAGGTATGGTATTAGGAATGGGAAAGATTTCGGAGCTGGAAGAATGTTCAAAATAGACATGAAAATCGGAACATAACAGACTACCCAAAGAGGTAATTCTGCCTCAGGTATGAACATAGTTAATGGGAGTATGATACAAAATAAAGTAAAAGAGTAGAAAGGAAGTATCAGTTTCCGGAGAAGAAAGAAGAGAAATATCAAGTTACACTTCTTCCAATTTGATATCTGCACAATAATAAATTAAAATTTAAACGATTATTAGAACTTTCCCTGATTCAAAATCATCATTAAATGATGAAAAGGATAGTAGAAAAGAAAAGGAGAAAAGAAAAGACCTTGGAAGTCAGGATAGCAGGAAGGCATAATCTGAAGAGCTGCATTGGACCCGAATGCCAACGGTGCTGCTGTTTTTTGTAAGCTTCATAAGACTCAGGTAATTCACAAAGAACTCTCACATCATTAACAAAGATGAATTTCCACCCATTCAGATGGGCTCGAACTGCAATGTCCATATCCTCTACTGTTGTTCTTTCAAGCCAACCTCCAGACTCCTCCAAAGCCTTGATCCTCCAGACTCCTGCCGTTCCATTGAATCCAAAGAAATCGAGAAACATGCCATTGACTTGCTGCTCTACCTCGAAATGGAAGCAGAGATTGATGTTTTGAAGCCTTGTAAGTAAATTCTCATCCTTGTTAACAAATGACCAACGAGCTTGGACAAGGCCCAACTCGGGATTCCCCTGAGAGAAATAACAAAAGCTTCATGATTAGCCAATGATAAGATTATCAAGAGGAGCGTGCTTCAACTGGGAACAGTTGTTACCTTGAAGTAAGGTATTGTCCGTTTAAGGAAGTTGGGGTTGGGACAAAAGTCCGCATCAAATATTGCAACAAACTCGTAGTCCTTGACATAGTCGCACGCCATTGCTGATTTGAGATTGCCAGCTTTGTAGCCTGTTCTGATGAATCGATGTCTGTAGATAATGTTCACCCCCTTTTGTTTCCATGAGAAGACCTCATTTCTTATTAGAAGCTGTAAACTATCGTCATCTGAATCGTCTAGGACTTGAATTAGAAGCCCGTCCTTTGGCCAATCCAGCTGGCACGCAGCAGAGATTGATTGCTCATATACCTTCATTCCATGAAAAAGCTTCACATCAGACCAAAAACAGACAAGGAGCCACTAATAGAACTCCAAAACTGACACCCAAGTGCCTTTGATTGATCATGCAAATTGCAAATTGACAAGTTTACGAACTCAACAATAAACAAGTATGCATAAATTCCAGTTTATATAAAAGATTCAGTGGAAAACTTTGTTTCGGTTTTCTTTTCTATTTAGGCATAACAAGTACTGAGAATATATGACAAATTAAGAAATCTCACAATCTCAAAAGGCGACAAATAGGCTGTTGTATACTAGTGATTTAACGTAACATTTATGTACCAGCACAGAAGAAATGATAAGAGGAAAGAACGGTACTGCTTTTTGTTTAACTACCTCTCTTTCATTGCACATGGGAATCTGCACAAGAACCATTGGGAAACCTGAGCAATCCTCAACATCATATGTTTCTCCTTTTATAGATGGCTTCAACTTCTTGCACTTAATCCAAAAACACCCAAAGCACAGCACCAACCGATCAAGTGATTGAATCATAAAAAGTACAATGCAGAATTTAGAAAGCATTATAACAAAAGGAGCAACATAGTCAACTCTGAAAGACAGCCAGGCCATGTAAAACCGCTGCACAAGACCCTGAATCTCCCATGGATTTATGAGGTTCAAATTCCATTTATTAAAATGTGCAACAACTTCTATAACCAAAGCTACCATTGAAATTGCAAGAAAAGCCCTGAGAAATCTGTACAACCTCCCTTTATTTTTGGGGTCTTCTTCTTCTTCTTCCTCCCTCGTTTCATGAGACAATGCAATGCGTTTCTTTACTGAAGCAAACACAGCCCCCAACCCTATTGCCAGCCAACAAATGCAATTGAGAGCTCTGCATGCTTTCAGAAGAAGAACCCAAGTGAATTGCTTGGGACTCGCAGGTTTTTGTTTTTCAGGCAAAACAGATGGTTCTGAAACATTTATTTCAACTAAAGGCTCCTCGATTGTGACTGCAACTGAACTGGGTGCCATTGCTTTTGCTGGCTCTCAATCACCCAAAGGCAACCCAGATGAGAACTTTGGCAACAAAGCAATAAGTTGGTTGAACTGGGAGAACTCAGTTCTGGGATCTACGGAGAATAATGTAATAATAAACAAAGGAAAGAACCCAAAACAGAATTGGAAACAAAATAATATTTTTCATTGAAAACTGAATCTTAACGGCACATAAGAATAGCAAAGAACCCAGAAATTCAGATGGAAGCTAAGTATTTTGCACAATTTATTTGTCATAGATTTCAAGACATAGAAAGCGGTTTATTGCATCCCTGATGAGCAAATTGCAAGTTCAGGCTACCAATTATTTAAAAAAAAAAAATCAGAAATCTGAGTCAAAAATAGAAATTTCTATGATGAGCTGTGGGCGCAACAGATACAGTACAGCCAATTGTAGTTCACTTGAGAAGACGCCTGAAGTCACGACAAAAATATAAGTCCCCAGTTTGTTTTGAATTTTTTTGTATACAATCTGTATTAATTTACAAAATGTTTCAAAAATTAAATAACTGCCTTCAAAAACTTATTTCTTCCCAAAAGATTGGTTGGTGAACCCTTATAATAACTCCTAAATAAAATATTAAAATCTTAATTGTCATTCAATTTTATTTAATCTTATCATTTTCACTGGAGATGGAAACTAGAGTCAAAAGCAGAGAATAGAATTGTGATGCTTTCAACCAATCCTATATTGGGCACATGATGCTAAGCTCACAACTTGTGATAAGAGCAAGACAACTCTTCACACTTGTGATAAGAGCAAGACAACTCAGGCTGATAATATTGTTAAAATTAAAAGAAATAAAAGATAAGAAACAATAGAATTGGAGAGAGAATATATATATATATTCAATTGTAAAAGTAAAGAAGATGCCTTTAAATAAGTTTACAATGAGAGATATATATAGTAATAATTTACATACCAAAATAAACCTAAATATTTATTAAATACTAAAATATAGAATATTCTAATATAGGTAATATATATAAATAATATATAATAACATAAAATAAAATATTCTAACATCCTCTCTCAAACTCAAGATGGTAAACCACCTTAAGTTTGGAAATAAGAGCATTCCAAAAATAACTGAACCAGATAACAGAAAAAGCCGTGAGCGTAAATCTGAAATTATGTAGCTGCTAACAACGACGAAGTCTTGACGATAAGCTCCTGAAGAAATTTCGTTACCACTGATATAATTATTTTCTAAATTGAAAAAAGAAAAATAATCAACCAGATTATATGGTATGCGAAAAAAGAATAAGGAAATCAAAATTGCAAAAAAAAATGTCGAAGAAAAAATAGCAGCATCCTACTCTCCAGAGTTTACGGTTAGAAAAAAAAAGACTAACATCTGTTTGTGTATTATAATTGATTTCATCAAGAATAATACTGTAAATAGGATAAAAATATAATGTTGAAATTTCACCCTAAATAAAAAGACGTACTAAGACGATGAAATACGAAGGAACAGATGTCAAAATCAAAGTAAGAAGGGTTAAAAAAAAAAAAAAACCGTGGAACCGGTTTAGACTGGGGAAGAAAAATATTTTGTGGGGGTGAAAAATAGTGCAGCAGAATTATGCTATACTAGAGAAATCAAAAATATAGAATATGACTCTGATACCATATTAAAATTAAAAGAAATAAAAGACAAGAAACAATAGAATTGGAAAGAGAAAATATAAACGTTACATCTTGTCATATGTATTCAATTGTAAAAGTAAAGAAGATATCTTTAAATAGGTTTACAATGAGAAGTATGTATGGTAATAATTTACATACCAAAATAAACTTAACTACTTACTAAATACTAAAATATAGAATATTCTAAAATAGATAATATATATAAATAATATATCATAACTTAAAATAAAATATTCTAACAAATATGAAGAGGTGACAGCAAGTAACAGCCAAATGTTTATCTATCTGTCATCAGCTCACTCACCTAACTGGAAGAGAACGCTTTGGTGTGTCTGGTCTGGTGATCTGGGGTCGGGCCACCGTGTGTTCTTGCGCAAAGGATGGGAGTTCTTTGCAACTTTTGTCAAACAAAAGGCGTGCACTCTAGTCAATTGGCTACCAATTAATGATGACCTGGAAGGAGTTTATTATTATTACTTGCACATTAATTATTTCTTCTTTCTGGATTATTTTATTTTATTTTATTTTTTGGGTTCAATGTTTTGATTTTGCTATGACTTTTTTTTTTTTAATACATGTCTTCACTTAACTTATAGAATTAATAATCGGATATGCCTTTCAATGGTTTTAAAAAAAAAAACTTGAACTAATAAAAACTAAAAATAAACTCAAAATCTTATTAATGTTGATATGATTCCACTTTTTCCACATAAAAGAAATAAAAAAAATAATTGCAGGTATATTTATATAATTTATTGGGGGAAAGGGAGTTAAAAACACCCCCGGCCCCTATGCTTCAGATCTGCAGAAAATAGAAGGCTACTTCAACGAAGTGAAACAAGGCATGAGACGCGGAGGGGCCAAATAGTGGAGGCTCACATTCATCCTCACATCATATATACTCTGATTTTTCTATACCAATTTCGACCTAAATATTTGATGAATTTGATCCGAATATAGATGTTCACAGTTGACGATTTCAGTGTCATATGTTGACATTTTACCATTGTTTGCATGATACTGAGTGGAGGCTATGATTTGCTGATTGAAGAATTAAATAATTTAAATTTGTGTAATACTACCGTGGGATAATCAATCTTCACGGTCTATTTATGTAAAGCCAACAACTAAATGAGATTCACATAAATTAACAATGAAGATTAAACATATTGATTTCCTAAAGGCACTAACCCCTTTAATGCATGTGGAAGAAAAAATGAATTTTCCAAACATGTATTATTACTTTAGCGTCTTTAGGTCAGCAAAATTAAATAGTCAATTTTTTTTCTTTTGTCAAAAAAAAAAAAAAAAAGGGGCTACCTCTCTTTGTTGCTTTTTTTTCTCTTTTAGAGTCATTTTTGTGAAAAACGATTTCAAAGCCGATTAATTAACCGAGTGAGGTTGTTTTAGCTAAAATCAGATAGCATTTGGAGTGGTAAAAAAAAATATTGTTTGAGATAACTTTTAATGTTTCGTGTTACTAACCTAAATCACATTTTTTCAAGATGAATAGTGTAACTTTTGGAGTTTTGTGGAAAAAAGTTAAAAGAGAAATTATGAGAACGGTTTTTTGGTCTGTTCTCACGGCTTTATATTAAAATTTTTCTGAAAGTTGATGAATTTTTTAACTTTTGCATAAAAAAGTTGGAAAGAAAAACTGTGGGAATAATTTTTTCGATTCTTGTCCATAGATTTATGTCGGATTTGTTAAAATGTTATTAAAATTTATAAAAAAAATTATTGAAATTTGTAAAAAAGGTGTTAGGGTTTGTAAAAATTTGTTAAGATATGTAAATATAGATAAAAATTTATAGAGATTTTAGGAAATACGAATTAGTCAAAATGTGTTAAAAAATTTTTAAGAATTTAAAAAATTTTTGTTAATTTTTAACAAACCAAATGCTGTTTGAAACAACAATAATGAATTGAAAATTTATTTTTTCCCCTACGTGTGTTAAGAAATTCAGTAGAAGGAACTCGTGCATCATGCAAAAGTTTTGAAACTGAACATTGCAACTAAACAATTGTCCTTAACATAACCTTCAAATTTAGACAGGTCTAATCATTTCCAAATAAAGACGTCAGAGTATCATATTCCTTATATAAATTAATTTGTTGACTAAATGAAAGATAAATTAACATTGTTCAATTATAAACTAATAGCTGCCGAATTAACCCCAAAAGGAACAATTTTCAGGTTATTTAAACAATGCATCTGTGTTCTGAGATTAGCTACAGAGGTTGACTTCCCTTCCCCTTCCCCTTCCCCTTCCCCTTCCCCTTAAACAATTAAGAGGGTTAATATAAATGCATCAATTGATGGTCCCCAGCACTGAAACATAAAAATGGAATGCAAACAAAATTAAACCAAAAATGGAATGCGGAAAGGTCTGGTAACAAACTCACAAACCAAACTGTAAGGTTTTTTTTATGGCATTTTCATACAAAATCTTAAATTAAATATGGCAATTCAAATATTTCTGGATTTAAAAAAAGAGTTCGAAAGTGGTCAAGTTTCCAAGTTCAACAAGAATTCTAAATCTAATGATGTTCCTAAAGGATGAAGATTAATTGAGAAGAAATCAGAATAAGATTTTTTCAAAGACCTGGAAGTTACCTAATTCAAGTCAAGAAAGATTTCTAATCAAAGTAGGACACAAACAGTTCACGTGGAAAAATTCCAGTGTACCACGCAGGCAGCGCGCAGGGAGAGCGCAGGTGCGAGCTCCAGGCGCAGGCATTCTGCGGGGAGCGTGCGGGTGCGCACGTTGAGAGTTTGAACTTCGCAGAATTCCAGTGAGCTGTGCAGGCTAGGCGCAGGATGGGCGAGGGTTCGACCTTCAGATTTTCTGAATGATTTAATTTCCTATTTTGCCATTCTAGGGCAACCTTCTTGTAACTCTATATATATGTGACTTGTTCAGATTATAAGAACAGGAAACAGAATATAGAGATAGTGAGAGAAAGTTTTTTTTGATTATTGAGCTTGCAAGTTCCTTCTCTTGTTTTGGTTCTTCATTATACTTGAGTCTTTTTGTGTGAAGCAGAAAGCCCTACTTGTAGGGTTTATCGAGTGAGTCGAGCAAGATTGCGAAAGGATTCGTACGAGTGATTTGTAGAGAGTCTGAGTAGAATCTTGCAACCCGTTGATAGTAGAGATTTGTGTTAATAAGAGGTTTTTCTCCCTGTGATAGGGTTTCCTCAATTCTCTAGAGTGATTGCTCTTATTATTTATATTTGGGTTATTGGTTTGGAATTTTCACACCCTTTTCCCGTTACCCGTACGATCCTACAAGTAAGGAAAGCATTTGCTATTGAAAAATACTAGGGGATGCATTTGGACGCTAAAAAAAAAAAAGTAAAAAACACTCAAAAGTTGGCTCTGCTACAGTATTTTACTGTTTGGTGAAACAACTTTTACCACTTTTCTGCTCTGCTACATTAATTTGATATGACAGCGGACCCTACTTTTTCTCACTTTTCTGCTCTGTTACAGTAAAAAAATTTACCAAGCACACAAAAGTTGCTACTTTTTTGCTCTACTACAGTGACAATTTTACCAAACACCTAAAAGTTACCAAAAGTTGCCAAAAATTTTACTTTGATTCACCAAACACACAAAAAATTATCACTAACAATTTTTAACAAAAAATTACCAAAACTTACTAAAAGTTTTACCCTCCAAACACCCTCTAACAAAGAGTTTGCTAAATCATATGATCTAATAAAGCATGTTTGCAATGATGAGGCACCATCAAGAATTGTTTGAAGACATTAAAATGCATACCATCGAAAAAAGATTTAGTAATCACCTTACAAAATTTTATTATGCAAGAATTGTTTGAATTCTATGCCTGTTATCATTTTGTGTGATATAAATCTTAAATTGAAATATTTTATTTTATTTTTATTTTTTTGAAGAAGAGAAGCATGATATAGGACGCGCGATTGAGCAAAGTGGTCAATGAAATAAATTATTTTTGTAAAAAAAAAAAATCTAGTATGTTTATGTGCTTTTTATTTTGGTAATAATCGCTAGAAAAAAAAATAGAATTACTTCTTACCAATTCTATGATGATTAAAAAGTCATTTGAAATTTTTGAATGGGTTCAGATGGATACAACAACCAATCATCTCAAATAAGAAAAATGTGCAAATAAATAAAATAGATTCAACACATATATTTATGTTAAAAACCTTTTTGGGAAAAAAAATTATGGGAGAACTTGAATTTTTCACTATACCAAGCAAGACATAACCTAAGTGTTATTGTAGCTTGTATTCTTGGGCCCAAAATTATAATTCGACTGGAAAGTCTCGCGATGCGACCCATATGGATATTGTTTTGGAAGTCTGTGGTGGTTGCAGAGGGTTTTAGGCTTTTCTTGGTTGTTGAGAGACTGGACAACATTATATTATTCTTTCTTTCATCATAGTGAAATTTCTTCGGTGTCTTACCTATGGACGTAAACTTTATAGTCGAATCATGTAAATCTTTCGTCTCATTTTCTTTTCTCTTTTCTGTACTTTGTTTTGTGTGTTTAAGTGATCCAAGATTGTGTGCCTGATTTCTAACACTAAATTCCAAAGTTTCACCCGATAGTCTAATCAACTCCTTAATCTTATTTTTGAACTCTTTGACTTACCAAACAAAAGTAGATAAATCTACTTCGCCATCATATGACAAAACATCCATAATTTTCACGAAGATTCTTACATTTACTAACATATGGTGAAGAGCACATAAGCCATTGAAGCCTTAAAAAATTTCTGACATGAATTCACGCACAAACACAGATAGATGGGGGACTATAAGAGATTCTGTCTATAGGAGAGTAATATAGTGAATGAAACAAAGAAAAAATGCCTACCTCACATCGCTTATATGTGAATGAGCGATGTGTTACATATGAGAATTCAAATAATCTACCTAGTACAATATCATTTTTGGAATACCTGTGTAGCTTTCAGAAAAATAAAATTGTAACGATCCCACATCGGTTGGAGAGGAGAACGAACCACGCCTAATAAGAGTGGGGATACCTTTCCCTAGTAGGACGCGTTTCGGGGGGGCACTGGGGTCGCCCTTGCCAAGAACAAAACCGTGAGGCTATCTTTGGTACGTGGGAATGAAATAAAATGGAATGGAATCCATTCCCACTTTAGTTTATTCTCATGTTTGGTATTAAAAAATTAAGTTAGAATGCTATTTCATAGAAATAGCCATTCCTACATTAAGTGGGAAAAGGCATTCCACACTTTAAGTGATGGAATAACCATTTCCATTGATATCAAAATTTGATCCAAAAAGTGAAAAAATAAAAAATAAGAAAAAACAACTTCTTTATAGTAAAAAAATTTTTCTCAATTACTCCATTGGATTGTAAAATGACCGTTTTACCCCTTGACCTTATTTTGAAACTAGATTCGAATCTCGGCTATAAAATGACTGTTTTAAGCCTAGGTTTTTTTTTTTTAAATTTATATTTTGGACTTCTGAAAGGCTAATAAAAACATTCAATTGACATCAAAATTTGACCCAAAAATTGAAAAAATAAAAAATAAAAAAAATAACTACTTTATAATAAATTTTTTTTCTCAATTACTCCATTGGGTTGTAAAATGACCATTTTACCCTTTGACCTTATTTTTGAGTTAGATTCGAACTTCGGCTATAAAATGATTGTTTTAACCCTAAATCCTTTTTTTTTTCAAATTTAAATATTGGACTTTTGAAAAGCTAATAAAAAAATTCTTTCATAATACTTAATAACTACGCAAATTTTGATCTAATCCAAACTCAGTTTATAAAATTTCAAATTTAACTCTGAGTTTGTTTTTTGTCCAAATTTATATCTTAGGCTTCCCAAAAGATTAAAAAATATTTATTGATGTGTTTTTTGATAACTAATAAAATTTCATCTCAATGTGATCTCGAATTTTAAAATGATTATATTGCCCCTGGGTCATTTTTTTTTATCCAAATTCATATTCTAAACTATCCAAAAGGATAGAAAAATGTCCTTAGCATATTTCTTAATAGTTAAACAAATTTCAATCCGATCTAAATTTATATTATAAAATAATTAGTTTTCCCCTGGGCTCGTATTGGGGGGCCAAATTTGTATTTTAGGCATTTCAAAATGTTAGAAAATATTTATTAACATATTTCTTAATAGTAAAAAAAATTTTGGCCCAATTTGAACATAAATTATAAAATAACCATTTTACCCCTAACCCTTTTTTTTATTCAAATTTGCGTTCCGAGAATAAAATTTATTTTTATAATTTTTTAAAAAAATAATTTTAGTATTTTTATTATATTTCATTATATTTAAAATATGTAAACAAATTATGAAAATTTAAATGTCTATTTTATTCCCATTATTTTCATGTTAGCAACCAAACAAAGGAATGGAATAAGCATTCCATTCCATTCCTATCATTTTTCCATTCCCACCTTTTATTTCATTCTATTCTATTTCATTCTCACGTACCAAATATAGCCTTAATGTCTCAATTAAACGAAAATCACCTACCTCCCCTTCGAGGGCTGGCTTACTAGGGTTTGTTAAGCGAATCGCCTCATGATAGATTAGTTGTTCACTGTTATCTCGATCTGCTTGAGTAGGCATGATCCTTTGCCTTTGGTCAGACAGTGCCATGTAATTAAACCTGATTGTCATATGAAAGTCAAAATATGTATTAATTTTGCTAATTAATTTTATTTATTTATTTTTTTTAACAAGAAGACAACTTTGGCATTGTTTGATTTGTCAAAAAAAAAAAAAAAAATTCTAAAATTTTTTAAAAACCTTTAAAAATTTTTAAAACTTATTTCACTACACAAATTACGAATTCACAATTTATCTTGCTTTATCTTATTTTATCTCACTTTTAATCATTCAAACACACCCTTTATGTTTTCTCTCTCTCTTTTTTTTTTTTTTTCCCTAATCTTGTTCACTAAAATTTGATTTTATTTTGTTTTTGATAAACT
>JAVXUM010000003.1:62257-73665 GCA_035590655.1 Pouteria glomerata
TCATTTAAAAAATTATTGGAACCAGCATTTCCACCTTCTTTAGTTCCCTCACTCTTCACTTAAAATTATTCAATCAGGAAAACAAACTACACTAGATATTCAAGAAGCAATAACACATCCAGAAAAATTTTATATTTATAAGAGGCATAGGAAAATAAGTTAAATCTCCAACCAGCCAAAAATAGGAACAAGATTCACAAGATCAATCAGAACATTAGCAGTAATGTCCTGCATTAAAATTCTGTCATACAGCAAGGCTTAAAGGTTAATAAAACTCATACAATTAAGAATTAAATCACAAGATCAGGTCCTATTTTTTTTCGACAAACAGGTCACAACAAAAACACAAATATGCAGGGAAATTAAACCATTGAATCATATTGAAAGGCAATAAAAGAACTAGCAGCTGCAGAATGTGGGTATCATGCAGACCCTATGGTTTAAGGCTACAAATGGATTTTGGAGATTTTTTTTTTTTTTTTTTAATTATTAAAATCAGCAACTCTGATTTTTCCCCTTAACACCCCAAACCAAACTTAACAGAAGGCAATAGTAGTTAACATGACCCTTCCAATCTAAAATGATATCAAGTACATACATAAATTTCTAAAGAATCTCCAACAAGAGTGACAAATTTCAATGTAAACACAACATCATTATCAGGCCAAATTAAGGACAAGTAACGTTTCAGTGTAAAGACATAATTCTTTACCGTCCAATAAACTGAACCATTAAACTTATCTTCGTTATGTTTCTACATCAGTGAAATTGTAGCACATACAAAGGATAAAACCTAATTTAGCATGACTGACGAAATGGCTCGAAACATCATGCTTCTACAGTGTTCCCGAGCATAAATGAGAAGATTTCACGAACAGGAGAAGACTCCACCAGTCCAATATCCATTGCATACCCAGTAACAGGTAACTTCAAGTCTCGCAAAACAGTGAAGGCCTCGGCCATTCGACTCTTTGGAACTTCTTCGGCAACTGAACAATAAGGAATCCATGAGTCTGGGCGGTACTCCTCTCCAATTTCGAGGCCTTCCTTCTTCATTGCATCAAACAGTTGTAAATGAAACTGGAGGAGGGCCAACGATGGAGTCGGGCCAAGAAAGAGAACATTGTTATCATTTGGAAGACTACCAATCGAGGAGAAAGATATGGATAAAGGTTCTTGCTTTGAAGCCAAACTTTTGACAATGTTTTCGAGCTTTGATGGGTCGACGAAGGGACCGGAGAAAAGGGTAATGTGAGGTCTGGATTCAATTTCGATAAGTTGAGAACTAATTTGGCGGCGAGCCAATACATTCCAGGCCTTCAGGACCTGGTTTTCGAGTGCGGGATCAAAGTAAAGCTCAATTGCATATCCTTGTGACATTGCCTTTAAATTGAAAATTCGAACAAGATGTAAAATAATACACTAAAAAGAACAAATAAGGACAAACACAACTCTCCTGTAAAGAAGAATGGTGTTGGTCTAACGCACAAAACCAACCCAGCAACAAACAAGATTGGAGTAACCCATAAATATAGAAAATCAAAGCAGCAACAAACAGTTAGACTCAGAACAAAACAGAAACCCAGCTCAAAAATAGAGAATTGAGATCTTAGAGTGCTTAAAAAAAAAAAAAGATTCCAATAGACGTAAACAACGATCAGAAGAAATCAAAACAACCCCACTACCGTAACTTCAAAACCCTAAATTTAAGAACAGAAAAGGCGAAAAAAAAATTGAGATTTGAAACGACATAGGCAGAAACACTGAGAAACAAACCCAAATTGCCAAATTGGGGAAGGGTGGAAATTAAGTAAAGATCAAAGAAAGCAAATGAAAATATACAAAAAGACAGAGAATGAAAATTCAGAAATAGCGAAATTTAGTAGCAGCCAGAAAGTGTTGAATGAAAACAGCGGAGAAGAAGGGATGGAGATGAAAGAGAGGAAACCGAAGAAGCAAGAGCATGTGATATACGGTGCGTTGAAGTTTCAAATCTGAAAAAGAGACGGAGAGAGATTATAGAGAGTCAAAAAGGCTTTGACAGAGGCAAAGGAATTCAGGTTACCCAACGATAAGTTTTCTTGCCTAATTACAGCTGTCAGCTTGACATGATGGAGGAAGACAACGAATAAATGTTTCCTTTTTTAAGCGGGAATATCTGGATTAAATTGTACATATTTTGATTAATTTTTAAATTTTTAAAATTAATGATGTTGGTAAAAAATAATGATAGACACGTGGCGCTATTTCTTATAATACGTTTGGTATTACAAATTTCTTCAAAAAATTTTAAAAAACTATATAAACTTTTAATCAGTACTTACTTTTATCTCACTGCACGCATTACGAATTCATAACTTTTTTTACTTTTTTTTATTTTTTCTCACTTTTTACTACTCAAAACACACCCTTAAAATAGTTTGCTGAGCAAAAGAAAGTCGGATATAATTCATCCTGACCAAATGGAATGGGTCTCATTTAACCATCTGAATATGAAACAATAAGCTTAGTACTTCCACAATCGTCTAGTTCATTTCTAACTGAATAGTTGCGTTTAGTTGATCGTTAATCATTCGGTTGGCAGGTTGATATGATAGTAAAGTGTGCTTATTATCAAAGTGGGTCAACTAGAGCCGGCCTAAGTCATACTTGCATTAAATGCAATGTGATGTGGATTAAATGTTAAATAGGAGCTTACACGAGGGAGGTACCCAGATCAGGAAGGTCATGATTCCATTTTACAAAGATAATATTATTTTATTAATTCACACTATACTATAAATACCACACTTAGTCTCAAAATCAGATACGCGCTCTCTATTATTCACTATTCAACTACTGAATTTCTTTCATTGTTTCCGAACTTTGACTGACTTAAGCTTTGGAGGGGTCTTAGTCGGGGACCTTCCTCGGGCACTCCTTCTAATCTTTGATCCTTTTACAAGCTCATTTTCCTTTGTTTCCAGTGGCTTTGGAGGGCATATTCGGCGAAATTTTCTATTGCCGAACATTTGGCGCCATCTGTGGGAATTAGCCTCTTGGTTCCCCACGTTGTTTTGTAAATTACTTCACTTCTGTTGTGTTAATTAATTCAAAAAATGGCCTCCATAGAAAGCTCTGCTCCAGTACAATCTCCCCTGGTTGGGGATGAAACAACACATTTAAAGCAAAGAGGGGGCAACCTAACTATACGTACTCCAGCCTTGGTACCAGGAAAAAGACACAAGATAAAGGACCCTGAGGCAGCACAACGCAGGCGGGAGCTCCAGGCTTTAGCTGATGAAAAACAAGCTGAATTGGAAGAAATTCTTCTAAAGCTAAGTCAGGAGAAGGGGAAAGTGGCAGTTACGGAATAAGATCAGGCTAAATATAGCTCATACGACGACTATGATCTCTATTATGACGATTTATATGAACGAGAGGACATAAGTGAAGCTGAAAATGAGAAAATCTAGCAAGGGAAGAGGCCCGGTGTTAAACAGAGGGCTGCCCCCGGGGCACGACGTCAGGGTACTTATTTTGCCCGTGTCATGCGTCCAGAGGTTGCCCTACGATCAAAAAAGAAAACCTTTGGTTCTAGTTGGCAACGGCAAGAAGCAAAGAGGGGAAAGCATGCGCAGCTGGGAAGACGAGAAGATACGGACAGATCCTCTGAGGAGGGTGATGATCAACGGACGGAGAGAAACAAAGATTGAAGGTAACTGGTAGAAGTACTGTCACAACCGGAGTGGGAAGGCCATAACCAGAGTACCAGACTGATTGCTCGGAGGGCATTGAGCAAAATATCAGCCTCGCCGTTCGTAGATGATATTTCTGAGGCTGAACCCCCTAAAAAGTTTGTAACCCCGAGGTTCACTCTTTACGATGGCAAGATGGATTATTTGGCGTATTATAGACATTACATACAGGCGATGACTCTCTAGAGATGGGACGACAGGCTCATGTGCCGAGTTTTCCCGTCCAGCCTTAGAGATACGGCCTTTCAATGGTTCCATAAGTTGCCCTCAAAGAGCATTAGATGTTGGAAAAAACTTGCCGAGGAATTCGTCACGACGTTTTTGGCCAACGCAAAACAGCCAAAGACAGGGGACGTTCTCTTAACTATGAAGAAGATGAATGACAAGAGCTTGAGGGACTATTCCAAAAGGTATTTGAAGTTGTACAACGAAGTAGAAGGTTGCTCCGAGCAGCTGGTGGTGACATCATTCAAGTTGGGGCTCAAAAAGAAGGATAAGTTATGGCTTTCTCTGACGAAAAGCCTACGGTCAACATGTTTGAATTAATGTGCCGAATAGAGAAGTACGCCAAAGTTGAAGACGAGACCAGGCTAGACGAGCAGAAAGAACAGAGGTTGGCAAAATTAAGGCGCGATGCACAAAAGGAAAATGGCGAAAACAAAAGGAGGAAGATAGTTTTCGAAGTTGTGAACACAGTCTTCAAAGAGCTGATCTTTAAGATTTTGCCTAAGATTAAGAACGAGCCTTACTTCAGAAGGTCCCAAAAGTTGCTGGACTACCCGGGGAAAGAAGACAAGAAAGATTATTGCGCCTATCATCAAGATAAGGGGCATCGCACTGGTGATTGTCGATCTTTGAGGTTTTTCCTCGAAGACTTGGTGAAAAAAGGTAATCTAAAGGAGTACATAGACGAAGAAAGAACAAAGGATGTTGATGACCATCCTCGAGCATCCCTGGGTAGTCAGAGGAGAATGAAGGACGACCCAGATGATGATGAAGCATAACCTCTACCAAGAGTAAGGCAAAGGAGAGACGTTTAGTGACCGGTAGTCATTCATGTTATCCATATGAAGACTCATTCTCCGGAGGAAAGCACGAGTTCACAAACGGATAGGCAGCACGTTACACAAGAGGATAAAATTTTTAAAGTTTCTGTCGCCCCGACCAGAAAAAGAAAGCAGAACGATCCTCAGGGAGTTTCGTTTTATGAAGAATAGGGAGCAGGTGTCAGGCAACCTCATAATGATGCTCTCGTCATCACTCTGGGTATGTTTGACTCAGAGGTAAGGAGGATATTGGTGGACGTAAGGAGTTCCACAGAAATTATGTTCTTGGGTCTCTTTAAGAAACTATGATTCACTGAGAAGAACCTGGAGCCGATTAATTGTCCTCTCATCGGATTCAATGCTGCTCCAGTATGGCCGCTCGGCAAAGTAACCGTTCTAGTCTGAGCTGGTCCGGCTAAGTGCAATGTTGAGTTTATCATCGTTGATGTCCCTTCCTCGTACAACGCCATTGTTGGAAGGACGTGGATCCAAATGTTGAAGGTTGTTCCTTCGACATATCATCAAGTGCTCAAATTTTCCTTTGGAGAAGGTGTCACAGAAATAAAAGGTGATCAGGACACCTCGAGGAAGTGCTTTGTGGCAGCGCTAAAGTCAAAGTCTTTCCCCGAGTAGGTTCAACTGACAGAATCGCCTCCGGAGACACCAAAAATAAATGATGTGGGAGGTGACCCAGAACAGAAGGCCGTCGAACAACTTGAGAAGATCTTCGTTGGGGATTCGAGAGACGATAAGTACTTCCTAATTGGTTCCAATCTCTCTGCCAAATAAAAACTGGAGCTATCGGACCTGTTAACAAATAATGTGAGCAGTTTCGTATGGAATCCACAAGAGATGCCAGGTATTCACCCAGATGTGATGTGTCATAAATTAAGTGTGAAACATGAGACGAAGCCTATGATACAAAAACCTAGAAGATCCGCATTGCAGCATGTAGAAGTTGTTGTAAAAGAGGTCGGCAAACTTTTAGAAGCACAGACCATCAGGGAAGTTTTGTATCCAGAGTAGCTGGCGAACACGGTTGTGGTTAAAAAGAAGGACGGCAAATGGAGGGTCTGCGTAGATTACACAGACTTGAACAAAACATGTCCTAAAGATCCATTCCCATTGCCAAATATTGACTAGCTAGTTACCTCGACAGCAGAGAGCACTAGAATGTCATTTCTTGACGCCTACTGGGGATATGATCAGATACCTATGTACAAGCCTGACGAAGAGAAAACGTCATTCATCACTCCGAAAGGGATTTACTGTTACAAAGTGATGCCATTTGGCTTGAAGAACGCGAGGGCGATGTACCAGAGGTTGGTGACAAAGATTTTTAAAAAAGACATTAGTCGACGCATGGAAGTTTATATAGACGATATAGTTGTGAAAACGAGAGAGTCAACTAGCCACACGAACGATTTACAGTACGTATTCTCCACTTTAAATAGGTACGACTTGAAACTTAATGCTGCAAAATGTGTATTTGGTGTAAGTTCGGGAGAGTTTTTGGGTCATTTGGTTACCAGAAGAGGAATTAAAGCCAATCCGGTTTAGATCAAGGCCATCCAAACCATTTCCACCCCGACCACGAAGAAGGAAGTCTAGAAGCTCACCGAAATGGTAGCCGCGCTCAATAAATTCATCAGTAAGGCGTCTGACAAGTGCCGACAATTCTTTAAGCTATTAAAAGGGGCGAACAAGATGACATGGGATGCCGAGGCTGATGCAGCATTGACGAAATTGAAAAAGTATTTGGTCACTGCCCCAATCTTGTCTACTCTAGAGCTTGGGGAGGAGCTCCAGATTTACTTGTCCATATTTGATCACGCCGTAAGTGCCGTACTCCTAAAGGAAGAAGATAAGGTACAAAAGCCCATTTATTACACAAGTAAAACCTTACAAGGGGCAGAAACAAGATATCTTCATTTGGAGAAATTTGTGTTGGCCCTTGTAATGGTATCGAGAAAGCTGGCTCATTACTTCAATTCTTATGTTATTCAAGTGATTACCGACCAACCAATCGGCTAGGTTTTGAAGAAAGCTGACATCACCAGAAGATTAGCCAAGTGATCCGTTGAGCTGGGCGTATACGATATAAAGTTTGTACCGAGGACAACCATCAAAGCTCAAGTCTTGGCAGATTTCGTAGCAGAGTTCTCTCACCCATCCCCCGAACAGTTGCAAGAAGTTTGGTGGTTGGAGGTTCGTTCAGAAGGGTAGGTCACCCCTCCTGTATGGCAGATTGAGGTAGACGGATCCTTTTCTAAAAAGGGGGCAGAAGTAGAAGTGGTTCTAACCAATCCCAAAAGCGTTACCATCGAATACACTATCAAGCTTGGTTTTGGAGCAACGAACAACGTCACAGAGTACGAAGCCTTGCTCGCCAGATTAGACATTGTTCGGCATTTGTTCACAAAGAATGTATTAATAAAGACAGATTCTCAGCTTGTGGTGAACTAACTTAAGGGAGATTATGTTACCCGGAATGAAATGATGACCGAGTATTTGGCCTTGGCCAGGCAAAGGTTGTAGGACTTTAATGTTATTGGCATAGATCTGGTCGGGTGAGATCACAATGCTCATGCGGACGCTTTTGCAACATTGGTAGCATCCCCGAGCACCAGGTGGAGTAATTCTGTTTTTATTGAAGTTCTAACCAGACTGAGCATTGTCGATTGCGAAAGTGTTAGCAGCATTGCAATGAGCCTTTCTTGGATGGACCCCATAATCTGTTATCTCAAGGATGGAAGCCTTCCCGAAGATAAAATTGAGGCTCGGAAGTTAAAGATAAGAACGTCAAGATTCTGGCTATCCCCTGATGGCAAGCTATACAAGCGTTCTTTCACAGGGCCATATCTTTATGTGTACATCCAGACAAGATTCAGAACTTTCTTCATCAGTTGCATGAAGGAGTTTGTGGAGCTCACACTGGGGGCAGGTCCTTAGCCCACAGGGCTACTATTCAGGGCTACTAATGGTCAAAGATGGGAAAAGATGCCTACACCTACGTCAGAAAGTGCACGAAATGTCAAAAGTTCTCTCCCATCCCTTATCAGCCTGCTTGACAATTAAGCTTGCTTACCAGCCCTTGGCCATTTACTCAATAGGGGTTAGATATTGTGGGACCACTACCGGCAACTACTGGAAATCGTAAATGGCTCGTGGTTAGCACAGATTATTTCACTAAGTGGATAAAAGCAGAGCCCTTGGCATATATCAAGGATGCTGATACCATTCGTTTCGTCTGGAAAAGCATACTAACGAGGAACGGTATTCCGAGAACCTTGATCTCAGATAATGAAACCCAGTTTGACAGTGCCCCATTAAAAGATTACTGTTTGGGTTACGGTATAAAAAATATTTATTCAACATCGGCCTACCCTCAAGTCAATGGACAAGCTGAAACCTCTAATAAGGTTATTTTTAGCAGTATCAATAAGAAATTAGAAGTCGCCAAGGGGAGGTGGGTCGAAGAGCTACATTCGATTTTATGGACTTACAGGACGACACTAAGGAGATCAACTGGAGAAATACCTTTTTCACTCACGTACGGTATAGAAGCTGTTATACCTTTAGAAATTGGCATGCCAACCATCCGAACCACAACTTTTGACTAGGGAGAAAACGATGAAGCTATGGGGGTGTCCTTAGACCTGTTGGAGGAAAAGAGAGAAGAGGCAGTAATCAAGTTGGCCGCATATTAGCAAGAAACTAGGAAGAGGTTCAACAAAAGAGTCTACCTGCGGGAGTTTAAGGTTGGCGACTATGTCCTGCGGAAGCTTACGGGTGCATGGAAAGATCTTGGTTGAAGGGAAGCTTGGATCGAACTGAGAAGGACCATTTCATGTAATAGAAGTGCTCAGCAATGATGCTTATAGGATAGAAGATTTAGAAGGGAAATCGGTAAAGAGGCCATGGATTGCAGTACACTTGAGGTTATTTTATATTTAATGTACCAATGTTTCATTATTTTATCACAAAAACATTCTTTGTAATACTTATGTAAAAAGACCTTATGCCAAGGAGGTAGATCAACGAAACATTTGCATTCATAAGACCTAACCCATGCGATTCATTCCGTGGCAACTCATACAAGCACGAGATTGCCCCACTAGGTTCTGTCCGGTGGTGGAAGCATGACCCCACGCGATACTTTCTGTGGTGGTTTGTACAAGCACGAGATTGCCCCACTAGGTTTTATCTGGTAGTGGAAGCGTATTCTTACATGGTTTTTCCTGTGGCGATACATGAAAGCATGAGATTGCCCCATCAGGTTCTTTCCGATGGTGGAAGCATAGTTCCACGTGGTCTATCCCGTGGAAGGTAGTTGCAAGCAAAAGCTTTACCCTCTCATATCCTCACCTAAGCACGGCAACAGTAAGTGATGTCTAGAAAACGAAAACAAACTGGTTTGGGTTCATAAGGCACTTACTGTGACCATTAAATCACGATCAAGGTTATCGAATAGCCGAGCATTTTATAATCAATCAAGAAACAAGCCAAAGCTATATTTTTGATAAAGTTTAAACTTTCTTCTTGAAAACATTTCAGTTTTCATTAAACAAAATCCACTTTTCATTGTAAAAGAATTAAAGAACAATTAATTGTTCATACGAAAGGCTCGAACGAGATGATACTCGGCCAATAGATTTACTTATATTCGATTTAAATTATGGAGTTACAAAAGCCGAAGTGAATTCATATATCCGAGTTAGAAATACACATCTTTTTGATAATACAATACAATCAAATTTATAGAAAGTAGAATATAATAGTGCTAATTAGAATGTGAATTTGAAAGAGTCAGTGCCGAGGAGGGCGAGGTTCACCTGCCATAACTTCATCCGCAATCTTCTCAATCAAATCTTCCACTACTTTGAACATGATTTCTGTAGCCATTGATTCCATCAATTGCTCAGGCATCACTGAAAGATTATCTTTGATGAGCTCCGCCAGTTGTTCTGGCGTTGGGACAAATGGGTCACTGAGAAAGTAAAATCAATCATATTAAGGAAAAAATACGAATAGTGATGGACTAGTTAATAAAACCCTAAGATGAACCAGAAAGAAAACAAGAAGTAAGATAATTAGAAAACATGTTCATTTAAGCTTAAACGGTTTTAAAGTACATCCGAGCAAATGTTCAATACAAAGAGTTAAACAAACTTAAGGAAAAAATTGAAAAAGAAATGCGGAAGAACAATTTTGGAGCCTCACTCCTCAGTGTCTTGCTTTTGTCCAGACTGGAATGCGGAAGTATTCTTTGCTGATTCCATCATGCTTCTCAGCGTCTCCCCATCCTCGTTGGTTAGATTGGTTTCCTTAGGGATGTCCTCTCGAGGAATCTGAACTTCAGCTCTAGCATCCTCTTCATCTTTATCCATATCACCCTGCTCGTCCTCTTTAACGCATTCAAAACTAAACTGAGGTATCGTGCCGTCGGGATTAGGGAAGGGAACATCCCTGTATGTGCTCGAGGAAGGTTCAACGCCGAGCCTTTGCATGGCCACTTCCCAGCCACTCAGGAAGTCTACATTCATGTTTTCTGTGACTTGCCCCATAAAGTCTAAGTATTGGTCGTTGAGATCTTTTTTGGACTTTTCTTCGATGGACTTCAACTCTGAATCTTTTTTATTCAGAGCATCACTTTTGCTTTTCAGCTTTCGTTTCAAGCTTGAGGATTCGTCGACCGCGTTATAGTATTCTGACTTGGTCACGGCCAACTCGGTGTTTATTTTTTCTCGCTCAACCATGGCGGCCTCAAGTTATTAGGATAATTCTGCGAACTCTACGTTCCTCTCAGCCAGACGAGCTTCTAGTTCTCCCAAACGGGACCTTGCCTCTTCAAGCTCTTTTTCCATTTTCCTATTTTCTTTTTCGACTTCTCGAACTTTGGATTTTAGACTTTTAATTTCGTCATCATCCGTTTGTGATTTGGATTGGATTGCTCGGCACCTTTCAATGAGCTCAAAAGAATACATAGTCTTCTATATCAAGAGAAAGAAAGACCAAATTAGCTACGTACTTGGGCAAGGGAAAGTAAGAAATGATTGTGAGAAAACTTACGGCGATGGTGTTTTTCATCACATTTTTGTAGAGATCGTCCATCCTGCTCTTTTGAGCATCTCGACGGTCCCTCGGGGTGAAGATTCCTTTCAAGAACTCCTCAGAATGCTTTAACGCCGAGTCTCCAATTGAAATTTATCGTACTCCCGGAAGGTCAGAACTTCGAATTTGGATATCGGGAAAGAATGGAGATGAACCCCTTGGCAAACGTGGGGAAAGAATCGTTTGTTCGGGGAGTCACTGTGAACTTGTATCTTGAACGGGAGAGGGAGTGAGCTCTCGAGCGAGAGAAATATCCTTCAGACCCTCAGAAGAGCTCGGATAAGTGGCGAAGTTCGATGAGGCTTCGCCTACTCCCACGGACTTTTGCCTATTCACTTGAGGACTTTTTTCATCGGCTTCTCCGTGAAGCTCAGAAACGTCTTGAATATGAGACACTTTTTCTTCTTCTTTTCTCTTCTCAGCTTCTTCTTTCATTTATCTTTTCTAAGGCAGCTTTCCTCAAATCTTTCTTTGGCCCCATTTCTTCGAGCTCCACGAGATCTTCAAGCCG